>JASAND010003075.1:0-14822 GCA_030248195.1 Trissonchulus latispiculum
TAATACCATATTTGCTGCCCAAACTAAACTTGGAGGAATGTACTAGTATTATTATTATTATTATTATTATTATTATTATTATTATTATTATTATTATTATTATTATTATTATTATTATTATTATTATTATTATTATTATTATTATTACTATTATTATTATTATGTACAGATTATTATTATTATTACTTTTATTATTATTATGTACTAGTATTAGTATGTACTTTTACTGTTTTGATTGATTATTGGATCCCGGTATCACTGAATTAAATAGGTGACAGACTAACAGGCTACCGGTGTCCGGTCCGGGGAGATCTTTTGTTGAAGATTTGAGCGTTGGATTTTGGAATGGTAAAGTTGCGTTAGGGCGCCCGTGAACTTAGGTTATTTTAATTTTGGTGCGTTATGACGCTCAAGTGGTGCGTTAGGGTGCCTGTTGCGTTTGGGCGCTCAGTTAGGGCGCCTGCAGAGTGCGTTAGGGCGCCTGAATGTTTTCACGACAATAATGAAAGTGTTAACGTAATTCACCGGTTAAAGTATATATAAATAGAGGGGGTCCCATTAATGAATATATGAATAGTCTTTACGCCTAAAATGAAACTTTTACTGCTGAAATTTGAAAGCACAAATTGATTTTGATTAATCAAAATATTAAGTCTCTATATAGTGACGTGTCAAAACAAAATCATTTTAACAAATAAGATAAGTTTATGAAAATATGAAAACTCATGAAGTCTTAGATTTTGAATTTGACTTGATTCTTTGGTTATAACTTGGCACACGATAATGAAGATATATAAATTTACAAAAATTCAGAAATAAAAATATTTTTCAATTAATTTACATTGATTAGTGATTTAAAGTTTTAGTTTATTTTAGTTTCAAACTTTTCACATAAAATGAATTGTGTATTTGCTAATTTTTAATTAAAGATACTGATTGGTCCTCTCTATTTGTACTTTAAACTGTATATTGTGTATTAAACAGACTCGGTTGTTTATGTATTGGAATATTTGCCTCATAACGCATACACAGGGCGCCCTAACGCACCATGACCAAAACTTGAAAAAAAGCGCCCTAACGCACCATAGGGGCGCCCTAACGCAACAGGCGCCCTAACGCACCATAGGGGCGCCCTAACGCAACAGGCGCCCTAACGCACCATAGGGGCGCCCTAACGCAATATAATCTTTGGAATAGGCAAACAATTTCTAATGTCACAATAAGATGGCACTAGTGAAGTATTAGTTGCAGAACTCTTATCTTTATAACTCATGCTTTCCTTCTATATTCGTTCTACAAGTAGTTCTAGAACGGTTTTGCATTTATAGGCCCTATCTCTTTCAAGATTAAGCAAATTAGATTAAAACTGATCCGCTTTAAAGAAACAGCAAATCGGATTTAACGGATTAAATTAGATCCATTTATATCCTTCCTGCTCTTACAGACAGATAAATCAAAAGCTATATATAGGTTTATCAACCGTGTCTCGCAGAGTTCAGCATCTACTTGATACGCTGACCGATCGAACAACATCGATCAGTACAAGGAAGGCCTTCCACCAGGGCGCGGTTCCGACACTGCCTTTATCCCCCTCAACAAAAGTTGGTCAACTTCAAAGGCTTATTGCGAAAGATCAACAGAACTTCAGAGCATGATTTATACGTCGTTGGAATGCTTGAGCTGTGCTCTATTTAATGGTGCATAGGAGTTTGCTGTAGCTTGCTGCTATAAAAAGTTAAGCTTAAAAGACTACCAAAGCAGACCAAAGCACTACCAAACTACTATAGCAGCAAGCTACAGCAAACTCCTATGCACCATTAAATAGAGCACAGCTCGAGCATTTCAACGATGTATAAATCATGCTCTGAAGTTCTGTTGATCTCTTGCAATAAGCCTTTGAAGTTGACCAACTTTTGTTGAGGGGATAAAGTTAAAGAGATCCGTTTTGACCAAAAAACTAAAAGGGAAAACCTCCTTTCAAGCTCTAAGCCGCAGGGCAATTCTGTATGCTCTATGGCGGAACTCAATCCCTTCTGTGATTCGCAAAATCCTTAGATTCTGCAGATCTTATAATAACTGAACTACTGTAGCCTAACCTATACTTACGTAAATCTGTGGGTAGAACATTCCCTTCCTTTTTGCAAAACATTTCCGATTTCAGTATTTCAGCAGTTTCCTATTTTTTGTTTTTATACCTACCGTATTACTTGTGCTGAGCGTGTGACTTAGATTAGATTAGATTGCTTAGATTAAATTAGATTGCCGTATTGCTTAGATTCAGACAGATCAGAAATATTCCGACAGACATACCCATCACTGACTGAGTTCCAAATCTTCTAATATTTCCTTTTACTCCTTTCGTCGACTTTGCTTTATATATATCTTCGACTTTGGATCCGATAGTCCGAGGTTCGAATCCCCGCTGCCACAAGGCTTTCACAAATCCCCTTGAGCAAGGGACTAAGCACATATCGGTTCGCCGTGGGCTCTAGCCAACCCAGCTATCCATCCTTAGTTGGTCGGTAAATGGGTACCACTCATGTGGGAAGGTAACAGGAGACTGTGTAGGGCATCTGCCTTGAGGAGCTGGCCCCTCCTCCACGGTTGTAGTCATCATTCGAGATGACACTCCTGGCTCAAGGGCTGTGTATCCGGGGATGAGCACCGGCACCCTAGACCCTGACAAGGGTAGGAGAATTCTCCGGGGGTTACCTACCTTATATATATATATATATATATATATATATATACATATATATATATATATATATATATATATATGCATATATATATATATATATATATATATATATATATATATACATAATATATCACCGCACAAACAGCAATGGGCATGCAGTAAGCGCTGCACATTATCAGATGACGGTCTTTTTCTTCTCCTGATATACCATGATTACCATGGCTTTCAGATGTGAACATAGATATTGAGATGAGTCTATTCATTCTATGTGCTTTAGGGATACTAAGAGTAGGGGATACTTGTTAGTTATGAGATGGCCGATGATTTCTAGTCAACTGTTCGCTTATTAATAAATTATTTTATTTATTCAATAAATAAATAAATAAATTCAATAAATAAATTCAATAAATTATTTTCATTTATATATTGCCTTGGAATTATTCAGATTGCACATTAATAACATGAATAACTAAAATGGTTCATTGTTATATTTTGCGGCAAGTAATCTTTGTAAATAGAATTGATTATCAATGATTACCATTGATTATCATTGATTCATTGATTACATAGTTCATTGATTCATCAGTTCACGTTATTCACTGATTATCAGTTAGTCAAAGGTGCAGGTGAGATGAAACTTTAATTAAGATTGGACTTCGACACGATATGAAATGAATGACGTTGTCACAGTGCAAATTTTCCCCCGTGCGAATTTTCCCCCCGGAAATTTTGCACTAGTGCAAATTTTCCCCCCGGAAATTTTGCACTAGTGCGAATTTTCCCCAGGAAATTTCGCACTAGTGCAAATTTTCCCCCCGGAAATTTTGCACTAAAGTAAATTTCGAGGAGTCTAGGCTAGGATCTTTTATTTATCGAGTAAGGCGATATTTTCAACTGGGATTATTCTAAAACGTCCTTCCTCTCCAAATCCGCCCCCCCCCCCCAAATCGCCCCCAAAACCAATTATGCGACAAAGTTAACTTTTACAGTGTATGCTACAAAAATAACGCTATTTTTAGCTTATTATTAGAAAAATTTACGCCCCCCCCCAAATTCCTTGCCCCTCGGACTTTTGGGGATGCCCTCCATGAAGCCGCCCAAGAAAAATCCCTAGAATAAGCACAGCTCAACATTAATTTTTAGAAACGTTGCTGGTTTATTGTGGATCTTTACATTAATCCATGTAAGCTAACATGGATGATCAAGAAGCTGAAGACATAAAGGCTTACCTCTCTTCCTCCACAGAGCAGCCAAAATATCCTTCACGCTGGAAGTCTAAATCATCTAGCGAACAAAAGGATTTGAAACGAAAGCTACGATCGAAATCCAAACGATATAGGCTGGTCGAAGGTGACTTTACGTCATGACCATAGTTCTTTCTTTTTTGTTTCTTATTTTGTTTATATTGTTTATCACTTTGGCTATTTCTTCCAAAGTAGAGTTCACAAATTCTCTACCTTGGTCTGAAGAAATGACAGAAGGAAATCCTTTGTCGAGAAAAATTTTATACAAAGCTGATGCTACTGTGGCGGCGCTCTTGTTTTGCAAAGGCACTGCTTCAGGCCATTTAGAAAATAGATCGACCAGAGTTAAGATATAGTTTGAACCCTGGTCACTTTTTGGCATAGTGATGAGATCTAGTTCCAGATGATGCCAAACTGATTTTACGGGCAGCGGATGAAGCTCACTCTTGGATTTATCAAATCCAGCCGGGTTCACCTTTTGGCAAGTGTCACAGCTTGCAACGTAATCTGAAACGTCTCGGAATAAGTTCGGCCATAAGTAAGTTTCTGAAACTGCTTCATAGGTTCTGTCACGCCCGAGATGGCTGCGGCAATCATGAAATTCATATAATACCTTGTCCTTTTCGGACAAAGTGACAACGTGCTTCAGACCTCCTTTCACGACAGCAAGCAGTGATCCTGAAATAACAAAGCTCGAAAAAAGTGAAATGAGAAGTGAAAATGCCAGATAGAAAAAGTGAAAAGTGAGAAAAATGAAGTAAAATAGTGAATAAAGGTGAAAGAAGTGAAAGAAACATCAAAAGATGCTAATTAAAATAGCCAAAATGATAAACAATATAAATAAACAAATATATAAAATACAAAATATATAAAAATATAATATACAAAATGATAAATAATATAAAATGATAAAACTATATCTTAACTCTGGTTGATCTATTTTCTAAATGGCCTGAAGCAGTGCCTTTGCAAAACAAGAGCGCCGCTACAGTAGCATCAGCTTTGTATAAAATTTTTCTCGACAAAGGATTTCCTTCTGTCATTTCTTCAGACCAAGGTAGAGAATTTGTGAACTCTACTTTGGAAGAAATAGCCAAAATGATAAACAATATAAACAAAATAAGAAACAAAAGAAGAAAAACTATGGTCATGACGTAAAGTCACCTTCGACCAGCCTATATCGTTTGGATTTTGATCGTAGCTTTCGTTTCAAATCCTTTTGTTCGCTAGATGATTTAGATTTCCAGCGTGAAGGATATTTTGGCTGCTCTGTGGAGGCAGAGAGATAAGCCTTGATGTCTTCAGCTTCTTGATCATCCATGTTAGCTTACATGGATTAATGTAAAGATCCACAATAAGCCAGCAACGTTTCTAAAAATTAAAGTTGAACTGTGAAAATTCCAGGGATTTTTCTTGGGGGGCTTCACGGAGGGCATCCCCAAAGTCCGAGAGGCAAGGAATTTGGGGGGGCGTAAATTTTTCTAATAATAAGCTAAAAATAGCGTTATTTTTGTAGCATACACTGTAAAAGTTAACTTTGTCGCATAATTGGTTTTGGGGGCGATTTGGGGGGGGGGCGGATTTGGAGAGGAAGGACGTTTTAAAATAATTCCAGTTGAAAATATCGCCTTACTCGATAAATAAAAGATCCTAGCCTAGACTCCTCGAAATTTACTTTAGTGCAAAATTTCCGGGGGGAAAATTTGCACTAGTGCGAAATTTCCGGGGGGAAAATTTGCACTAGTGCAAAATTTCCGGGGGGAAAATTTGCACTAGTGCAAAATTTCCGGGGGGGAAATTCGCACGGGGGAAAATTTCCACTGTGACAACGTATGAGCTCAAGGCTTGGTAAATGCAAGAGTGAACTACAGAGGACAAGATGGTATGAAGCAGCCTAAAATAAGCGGCCAAAATGAGTGCCCCAAGTTGAACTTTAAGGTAAATTTAAAGTTCTCCTCACACTAGCAATATCAGATTGCAATCAGACGACGAAACCTTTAAACTAACTGACGTTCCTCTTTTCGAGTTTATCCGGCAGAAATATCGCGTTAATTTTGCTTGACGACACAATTCTATAGTACGACAAGCCAGTCAGCCAGTGTCCAAACAAGATTTCGGTAAATAAATAAACAATACTGCTCGACGGTAGGTTGTTTTTTATTCAGGGTAATGTGGCAAACTTTACTTCCTGGAAAACAGACGTTCTATATAAACTGAACTTACCGGACAGACGCAGACATAACTCTGTTTATCTGCATCGATTTCAACATGTTGATTTCGGAAAAAAATTCGTCATCGTCATCCATAAAGTGTTTCAAAATTGCAAGAAATTGTCCAAAGTATAAAATTTTTGATTATTTATATTTCAAGTCACCATTTTTTTGTTGAAATTATTTTTTCGGGGTAAATTGCAAATGTACAACAAAAGATCTTTTACGAAAACATCGCTATTTTTAAACAGTTGGAGTAGGAGTTCGAGGAAGTTCAAGTTGGCAAAATTGTTACCTCAGAAATAATGTTCAATTGGCTTCCACAATCCACACTGGTCCGTAAAAGTTGACTTCTCGATCAGGTTATAGTGACGAGACACCAACATTTGCGATTGACTGATTGATTGATTAATTGATTGATTGATTGACTGATTGATTGATTAATTGATTGATTGATTGACTGATTGACTGTTATATTGTTTTAAGGGATCATATAGTTATATTGGTTATAAATTCAAGTTCTGAACGTTATAAATTCAAATTCGAGTTCATAAATTCTAATTCAATTAATTCTATTTCGATTTCCATTTAGATTTTGTTAGTTTTTTGTATAAATAAAAATTATATGCTTAGGTATGTACCACGGACTTGTTTGTACATGCACGGAGGTATTGGTAAAAAGTTTTTGGCTGCGCACGGACACTTTACCTGCAGCAATGTAACAGTAACAATCCCACATACTTTTGTTTTTGAAATCTTGAGGAAATCCAAAATCCCAAGCTTTGACTTTTCCAAAATCCCAAGTTTTACTTCAACTGACTCATTCTGAAATTTTCTAATTTTTTTAAAGAATTAATTTAGCTAATTGCTATGTAGAACTGGCACACTTGCAATCCATCCAGATTTCCTACAAGCATTAGTATAGTTCCATCAGCTGCTGTCTAGATTTTTACCGAATTGCCTTAAGGTCTAAATTCTTCCTTTTAGTTCCTAGCAAAGCAAAATAGAGAAAGGAAGGAAGGAAGGACGCTTGACTTTTGTCTACGTAAGCGTTAATCCTTCTGCTGTTCCGGGTAAGATTGGCGTCAGCCAAGACATCCATATTCTAATTGAGATCGAGATAGCAAAGATCAATTTTAGCGATGAGCTCATTTTTGGATGACAGCTCCAGGACAGTACTGAAAGACATGGGTCTCTGCAATCTGATTGGCTGTTGGCTACCTCCACTAAAAACAGCCTGTTTTGGCTATCCCCACCAAACGGTGAGGGTATATTTGTCGCCCCCCCCACCAAGCGGGGGAACGTTAGCGCATTGCGGACGAAACACTGTTACGCAATGCAAAATGGAGAAGCCCTCTAGTGGCATTTCGCTTCTTATATAAAGTGAAATAATGCACTCTTGCTAGTATGAAAGCGTCACTTCTTTATCAATCTCACTATTCTCCTACTAGTCCTCGCTATTCATGATATCTTTTCACTACTCATATTAAGTGCAACTCAAGTAAATTATTATTTTCTAAAGTAAATTATTATTTTCTAAAGTAAATTATTATTTTCTAATGTTTCAGCGAATTTATTTAATCTAATTAATTACATGATGAATGCATCCATTGAAACGATTAAGCTGACAACATTTGTCTTTGGATCACTGATTGTAACACTCACAATTATTGGCGTCTGTGCCAACGCCTTATCAGTTCTGATTTTCTGGCGATTTTGCCGACAATCCAGCGCCTATATTGTGCTGTGCGGACTCAGCTTAGCTGATATGATTCTTCTGGCTTTATCCTTTTTTATCTTCGGAATTAATCACGTGACCATCTATGTTCCTGAGACTGTCACCCTTTTGGCTTACTACAATTGGATAACCGTTACAGGTTATCCGGTGGCAAAAACTGTAAGCACCGTTTCACTGTGGCTGCTGATTATGCTAACGACTGAGCGCTATATTGCGGTGTCAAAACCGCTGCACGCACGACAGCATCTAACGACAAAGAAAACCATGTATGCCGTAATTGTAATCTACCTACTGGCTATACTCTACAACATTCCACGATGTTTTGAATACAGAATGGAGTATGCCAACGGGTCCTATTGGGTCACACCGAACTTGGTAAACTCGAAAACCTATATGTACAGTTATTCTGTAGCTCTATACATTACAACACACTTTACTATACCGCTAACACTGTTGATCTGTCTGAACTGGCGTATTGTAAGCATCATCCAACGCTCGAAAAAGGAACGGGTCCACATGACTTCAACTCAGCGAACTGAGCGACGAACCACAATTATGATCGTTATAATTGTGGTTGTATTTGTGGTCTGCCGATCGTTACAGCCCATTTTGGCTGTAGCCGAGATTTTGAATTCGAAATTTTTCTCCGCCGACGATACGGCTTGGCTGGGTTACATAATGGTGGACGTCGCAAATACTCTGGTTATTGTACAGTCCTCCAGCAACTGGATTCTGTACAATGCCTTTAATCGTCACTACAGGATGGCATTTAAGTCACTATTCTGGCGACATCGCTTTCAGGATGACAATCAATTACTGGGAAATGGTGTTACCCGACTAGTAAATTCGCAGATGTCCATAGTTGAGCACAACCTCAGGGAAAATACACTGGGTAGTCCCTACAAGTACCGATTCTATCGTCGGTCTCAGCGAAGATCACTGGCCCCAGCGCGTACCAGTCGACCGAGTATTCACTACCGCGAAAGCCTGGCCTGAACTCGGGTACTTCAGCGCAAAACACTATATAGCTATACTGTAATTATGCTTTTGTTTATAAAATGAAGCACTAGAAATTTGTATATTAATGTATATACTTACTTAGCTAACCGACGACACTACTTCTTTAACCTAGTGTCTTTTCGCGAAAGAGTTGACTAGAGTAGAGTTAAAATTAACTTTCCCCGATAACTCCACTCAAGCTTGATTTACCTCGTTTATTTGTTTTATGAAAACGATCGAATTTATCTCGTTTAACAGAATTCTTTCGCGAAAAGGTCACATCACAAGCAACTTAAGTTAATAACAACATACAAGTTTTATTTATCTCTAGCTCAAACAAAATGAGCAAAAAATAAACTCCAAGGATATCCATTATGTCCATTTTGGTAAATCCTTCAAAGTGGACAAAACATTCACATTCCAGGCAAGTATAGACAGAAAAACAGCTGACGAGTAACTTTCGACATACCGACACAACAATGTTTGGCATAAATACAAAAACAAGTACCGAAAAAATCAAAAAACAAAAGTTCATTTTTACATCAATAGTCTCAAAGTTTGTTTCATCCAGATGTTTCAGTCTTCATCATCGCTATTATGCACGAAGGAATTAAGGTCTACTCGGCGATACTTGGAAGCTGAAGCTCCGTTAGCTTTGTTTTCTGAAAAGTACAGAACATTTTATTACGTCAAGCCTACGTCAAGTTTGCAAAACTAATCGACAGATAAATAAAAAAAGGGATGAGGCAGTCCTGAACGGACTCACTAATAATTTATTAATTCAATAATTCAAATCAATAGTTCAATCGTCATTCACAAATCAACAGCGAAATGCCGATGGTCTTGTTCCAATCTGCATCAGACGCTATGTAGTCAGACAGTTAGTTTGGACTGACCCTTCACTTCACCCACATAACTAAAGGTTGACCAAGCTATCATATCGGTAATAAGCACCAGAGATGAAACCGGGTGACCGGGTCACCGGATCACCGGGTCAGGAGCTCTGGCCCGGTCTTGACCCGGTATGTATTTTTGATTGGGAAAATCTTTTGCTGCTAAAGCATATTTTTCAGAATTTCTACCAGTTTTTACCACCTAAAAACTTCAATAATTATATATTCAAAAACTAGCAATAGGAATATTTTTATCTTAATCATTTAGATTTTTAAATGCTTGTTGCAGTAGTGTCCTCATAATATTTGTAATGTCCTGTCAAGCTTTGTAACTTTCCTTCATTCTTTAATTAGATCTAGGTTTGAAACTATGATTGCGTTGAATCTTAACTAGAAATGAATGTTTGGACATGGGCCCTGAGAGTCTGAAATCTTTATTTAAAAATCTAAAATTTCCACGCTCCGTCTACTGTAAGTGACTTTTGCTATCATTTTTGCAGGGAGGGGGTCAGACTGTGTTTCAAATCTCGGTAAGAAGGAAAATCTCAGCAAACAATGTTCACAGATTCTGAGTTTTGCTTTGCATTTTTCTAATTGCTATGGCTTACTATCTTTAAGAACGAATGAATTCTGGTTTGATTTTATTTATAGAATATATTGTCTGAAACCTAGCCATAAACAAGAATAAAGAATCTCCGCTGAGTGAAACCCTCAACCATACAACCAAGAGTACATAATACATAAGAGTATGACAAGCGTCGAAGTGCTAATGTTAAGCTCTATGATTAGAATTAGATGATGTGATGACTTTGGCGAAGTATTTTGTTCCAATTTGTTTAAATCAAAAAGTTGTAGTTTACTCCACATTAAGTGTGAAATCGTGCAGATCTTGACTTTTCCCGGCTTACTCACAATATTTACTTTCCACTGTTACTTTAAGGAAAGCAAAAATTTTGCCAAACTTCTTATTTGGAAGCTAAAAATATCCTAAAGGATAAAAACACTCGCCGCACTCCAGTATAAGTATTTTAAATTTTTCCTAGCGTAAGCCTGAATTTTCAAAAATACCGGGTCACCGGGGCACCTGGTCAGCAAATAGTGACCCGGTGTCATCTCTGATAAGCACCGACCACATCTGTGTTACGTAACTTTTTGCTCTTGTCTTTCCAACGTACAGAACCAAGCTCGATTGCACATAAATACAGTAATGTATTTCGCCCAATTTTCAATAATTCAGAAACTGAATACGCACAGCCGTCAATACCTACAAAACGAGAGCACAATATTCCATTAATTAGATTACACCTTAGTTACCGTGGCAAGTATCAGTTTTGGAAATTTCAACCAAAGCAATATCATCATCGTCATCATCACCATCACCAGCACTTTCCGCTTCGGCTGTCTCAGTTTCCGCCATTGCATTAAAGTAGTCCATAATACTGCGTCGCCGTTTCTGAGAGGAGGAAGCTGCCTAGAAGAGAACAGAGCTACATTGAATCTACACGATTACAAATCGAGTAAAACTGCCAGAACTTAAATAGGTGCTACCAAGAGTCCATAATTTATTCCTTTATATTATAGAAGAAGAGTAAGCCACTAGAGGGCTTCTCTTCTTGGCATTGCATAACGGTGCTCCGACCACAATACGCGAATGTTCCCCCGTTTGGGGGGGGGAGGGTCGACAAGCATACCCCCTCCCCGTTTGGTGGGGGGGAGGTAGGCAAAAGGGGTCCCCGTTTGGTTGGGGGGGGGTATGCAAAAGAGGTCTCCGTTTGGTGGGGGGTAGGCAGAATGGGGTCCGCGTTTCGGGGGGTCGCCAAGTCAGGCAAAGATTGGATGAATCTGATTGGCTGTTGGAGACCCCCCCCAAACCGGGGACCTTTTTCTACCCCCCACCAAACGGGTTCTTTTCATTACTAACCCCCCCCACCAAACGGGTACTTTTCATTACTAACCCCCCCCACCAAACGGGGGACCCATTTGCGAATAGAACAAAAACTACCGTAATCCTCTGCTCTACCACCCCCCTCCCCACCAAACGGGGAGGGGGTCTCTGCAATTTGATTAGCTGTTGGCTACCCCCCACCAAACGGAGGGGCGTGTGCTTTGCCGAAGAGAGCTCCCCCCCCAAACGGGTGAACATTCTCGTATTGTGGCGGAGCACCGTTACTCAATGCCAAGAAGAGGAGCCCTCTAGTGGCTTACTCTTCTTCTTATATATGTCGTGCCCAAACCCCGACTTTGCCCAAACCCCGGTCTGGGCAAGAAATGTTTTGCCCAAACCTAGTTTGGGCAAGCAGTTTGCCCAGACCCCGGTCTGTGCAAAACCAAGCTTTGTCCTAATATAAATGTTTCATTTAATTAAACAAGAACTTCAGAGAAATTTCTAGTGATCTTTTGAGGGATTCTACAGTTCTTTGTTTTCACATTTGGTGCCAGTGGGATGGCAGTGCGTTGTACAAGCTAAGTTTGCTTTGTGGCAAGAGCATCTGTCAGTTTTACATTTCCCAGTGCATCCACATTTGCGATAACCTTGACCTCCAAATTTGCTAGCTTCTTTGGCTGCTTGTCTCAAGGAAAGCAGCCGCTCAGGAGGCGACATGGCTTTAGTGACTCCAGAGGCAAGCATAAATTGATTTCGAGAGAATAAGGTATCTAAAATACCATGTTCACAACCAACTCTGAAAAATTTCTCAATTTCTCTCCCCCGTGGCGACCGCCTTCTGTGTGAAACGACTTTATGATTACGAAAACATCTTCTTTTGGGAAAAGTATTTTGGTGGTGGGGGTTATTAATGAAAAGTACCCGTTTGGTGGGGGGTAGACAAACAAGGTCCCTGCGAGTTTGGGGGGGTCACCAACAGCCAATCAGATTCATCCAATCTTTGCCTGACTTGGCGACCCCCCGAAACGCGGACCCCACTCCCCCGGCCTACCCCCCCACCAAACGGAGACCTCTTTTGCATACCCCCCCAACCAAACGGGGACCCCTTGCCTACCTCCCCAAAGGGCACCAAACGGGGGAGGGGGTATGCTTGTCGACCCTCCCCCCTCAAACGGGGGAACATTCGCGTATTGTGGTTTTACTACCGTTGGGCGTAATGCCAAGAAGAGAAGCCCTCTAGTGGCTTACTCTTCTTCTATAATATAAAGGAATAAATTATGGACTCTTGGTAGCACCTATTTAAGTTCTGGCAGTTTTACTCGATTTGTAATCGTGTAGATTCAATGTAGCTCTGTTCTCTTCTAGGCAGCCTCGGAAACGGCGACGCAGTATTATGGACTACTTTAATGCAATGGCGGGAAACTGAGAGCAGCCGAAGCGGAAAGTGCTGGTGATGGTGATGATGACGATTGATGATATTGCTTTGGTTGAAATTTCCAAACTGATACTTGCCACGGTAACTAAGGTGTAATCGAGTAATCGAATATTGTGCGCTCGTTTTTTGTAGGTATTGACGTGGCAGATTCAGTTTCTGAATTATTGAAAATTGGGCGAAATACATTACTGTATTTATGTGCAATCGAGCTTGGTTCTGTACGTTGGAAAGACAAGAGCAAAAAGTTACGTAACACAGATGTGGTCGGTGCTTATCAGAGATGACACCGGGTCACTATTTGCTGACCAGGTGCTCCGGTGACCCGGTATTTTTGAAAATTCAGGCTTACGCCAGGAAAAATTTTGAACATACTTATACTGGAGTGCGGCGAGTGTTTTTATCCTTTAGGATATTTTTAGCTTCCAAATAAGAAGTTTGGCAAAATTTTTGCTTTCCTTAAAGTAACAGTGGAAAGTAAATATTGTGAGTAAGCCGAGAAAAGTCAAGATCTGCACGATTTCACCTTAATGTGGAGTAAACTACAACTTTTTGATTTAAACAAATTGGAACAAAAATACTTCGCTAAAGTCATCACATCATCTAATTCTAATCATAGAGCTTAACATTAGCAATTCGACGCCTGTCAGTACTCTTATGTATTATGTACTCTTGGTTGTATGGTTGAGGGCTTTCTGTCAGCGGAGATTCTTTTATTCTTGTTTATGGCTAGGTTTCAGACATTATATTCTATAAATAAAATCAAACCAGAATTCATTCGTTCTTGAAGATAGTAAGCCATAGCAGGTTAGAAAAATGCAAAGCAAAACTCAGAATCTGTGAACATTGTTTGCTGAGATTTTCCTTCTTACCGAGATTTGAAACACAGTCTGACCCCCTCCTGCAAAAATGATAGCAAAAGTCACTTACAGTAGACGGAGCGTGGAAATTTTAGATTTTTAAATAAAGATTTCAGACTCTCAGGGCCCATGTCCAAACATTGATTTACTGATTAGATTCAACGCAATCATAGTTTCAAACCTAGATCTAATTAAAGAATGAAGGAAAGTTACAAAGCTTGACAGGACATTACAAATATTATGAGGACACTACTGCAACAAGCATTTAAAAATCTAAATGATTAAGATAAAAATATTCCTATTGCTAGTTTTTTGAATATATGATTATTGAAGTTTTAGGTGGTAAAAACTGGTAGAAATTCTGAAAAATATGCTTTAGCAGCAAAAGATTTTCCCAATCAAAAATACATACGGTCCAAGACCGGGCCAGGAGCTCCTGACCCGGTGATCCGGTGACCCGGTCACCCGGTTTCATCTCTGGTGCTTATTACCGATATGATAGCTTGGTCAACCTTTTAGTTATGTGAGTGGAAGTGAATGGTCAGTCCAAACTAACTGTCTAACTAGCATAGCGTCTGATGCGGATTGGAACAAGACCATCGGCATTTCGCTGTTGATTTGTGAATGACGTTGACTATCGATTTGAATTATTGAATTAATAAATTATTAGTGTGAGTCCGTTCAGGATCAAGTTTCATCCCTTTTTTATTTATCGGTTTACTGTTTTGTAACCCCACGTAGGCTTGATAAAGAATAAAATGTTCTGTACTTTTCAGAAAACAAAGTTGGTCGAGCTTCAGCTTCCAAGTATCGCCGATAATCTTAATTCTGAAATAAATACGTAACTGAACGAAGTATTA
>JASAND010003079.1:0-23715 GCA_030248195.1 Trissonchulus latispiculum
ATGGTCAAATGTAGTGGAAAATATATAGCAAATTAAACTACAAAATTTGGTTTGGCAATTGATAATATACAATGCAAAGAATTCAATGTTTCAATAGCGTTTTAATGGCAAAAATGAAAAATTTTCTCAACTTCTGGGGAGCTCCGCCCCCCAGACCCCCCTCTTTGGGTTTTAGCATGCCGCTTTCGGTTACAATAGATTTTAGCTTAGAACCTTATAAAAATTTTGTACGTAGTGTTCATACATTGAAGTTCAATGTACATTGAGCAAAAAATAAAAAAAAATTACCCCCCCCCCCCAGACTTCGGTCCAAACCGCCCCCCCCCCCTGAAATTTTTTGTATCTACGCCACTGCATCTGACACATAATGATTTCAAACAACAATCATAGTAGCAAATAGTGATGGGCACCGGATATTTTTTCATATCCGGATATCCGGTTATCCGCCTATTCCAAATTGAACTTCAGGAAAATTTTGCGATTTTGCCGTTAAACTTTGAATTTTCTGTCAATTTTTCGGTATGCTGTGAATTTCTCTCATACAGCCAAGCCACAACCTTGGTTTTAAAAATATGTTCAGAGAAATTTTTGAAAAATATTTTAAAATTTTCGAAATTTTTGGCAAAAATTTGCTAATTTTTCATTACTTTGTTAGAAATGTACACGGATATCCGGATATTTTTCTCAAATCGGATATTATCCGGATATAAAAATTATCCGGATATCCGGATATCCAGTGCCCATCACTAGTAGCAAGCAACCGTTTCTAAATATTAAGCATTAAACGGTAACTGACCTGTACAGTTTCAAATCAATCTGACTAATGTCCAGTTCACCATACATGATGGATCCCCATTCCAGATCAACACAACGAAATAAGGCTTGAAATAGACTTGATTTGCCTGAACCTAAAACAATAGCTTCTAAAATTAAATACAATCCAATAATACATCAGATGAAGTTTGTCTCAAAATGCGTAAAAACACAAATGTTAGCGCGGAAGTGGAGCAAAAATAAAAATATCTAAAATCTACTGGTACTGCTAAAAGTAAAAAACTTACTAAAGATTGGATCGATACGAAATATAGAAATATTTTTCTCAAATTTCAATAAAAAACATGATGCATTTTAGAACAAAATCAAAATAAAACAAAACAAAAATTTCAACTTTAAACAAACAATCACATTTAAAACAAAACAAAATAGCAATAATATGCAATGCAATAGCAAAACAACCAGAATTTATATACAATCAATGTTTACCAGTGCGTCCGACGATGCCAACTTTTTGCCTGGGCGGAATAAGAAAGCTGATCCTGGACAGGGCCGGCCTATCAAAGGGAGCATATCGAAGTATCACGTTCAGAAATTCAATGGAAGGCGTATCAGGCCAAGTTATCGGTGCCTAAAACAATCTTTAAACGTCCTACACCGACTTATTTTTAGGCCGAAATTTATGAGGGGAGCTCACCAAAAGGATATATGTTTTTGAAAATTTTTTCGAATTTTTTTACAGTTTGAGTAAAAATTGCCAAAACTCGCTAAATTACTAACTGTGGGTGTTTTTAGGCTAAAACAGCGAAAATGTCGTTAAAAATTTTTGAGAACAATTTTTCTAAATTTAGGGTAAAATGATAAAATTTGACAATTTTTGTGGTTATAAGAGATCGGTCAGAATTTATGGGGGCACCTCGAATACAGGGACAGGTTGCCAAGCCGAGCCTCCCCCCACCCATAGTAAGAATAAGCCAGCTAGTGAGTCCTCCGACTAACTTTATTTAATTTAACTTAAGGAGGGGTCCATTTCTGGCCGATTTTTTGACCATCTCCGATTTTGCTCATTTTCACATATTTTGTTCTCCGATTGGTATATTTTAACGAGTTCTTGAAATTAAAGTCGGATCTTTTACGGTTCATGAGTAATTTCACTTCAAATTTGAGATGTCATGTGTTAAACATAGGAAACTGGAAAAGTTTCTATTTTTTGACTAGTGTCAAAAAATCTCGAAACTGTGCAAAGATTATCAGCATAATTTGGTATCATTAGAAACGTCTATTTGTATAGTTTAATTTGTTGGAATTGTATTTTTGAGCTAGGATTTTAAATTTTTTAAAATAATTTTTGAAGCTTGCTGACTGTGAAATTTGACGTTTTTCGTTGTTGAAAACTGGGGTGTTTCAACTTTGATCAAGCATTACATATTAAATTGAAAGGGCTAACTAAAAAATCTGAAACCAACAAATCACAGTGTATAAGTAGACGTTTCTAACAATACCAAATGATGCTGATAATCTTTGCCCAGTCTCGAAATTTTTTGTCACTAAAAATTTGGTTTTTTACCAAAATTTTGGATTTTTTCGATTTTTTGCCTATTACATGAGACCATTGCAATCAGCAGCTACCAAATGCCAAAATATCTCGTTTCTCCTTATTTCTGGTGGCTGTAGTTCAGTGTTGACTACAGTTATTCCAGCTAAGTAGCCCAACGTGGTCGCTGCATCCAAATCTGTCGGACTGGTACCCATATAGCAAAAAATATCGATTTTTTCAAATTTCTCAAAATATGATAAATTTGACATCAATCGAAAGCTCTTAATGCGGGGAACATTTTTACTCCTTGGGCTATGGTCCGCAAATGCACCAAATTGAAGGTAATTGCTGTTAAAGGGTTTTGTTATATAACCTCAACATTGGCCTTGCTGCTCCTTAAAAGTCATTAAAAATGTCATGAAATCACGTTTAGCCTGCCAACACCGGGACAAAATTAATTCTTTAGATCAATCTTCAAATGTACACCCCGTTCAAATGTACAAATTGAAGCTCCAAAATCGAAGACTGTATAAGGAAAATTGCCTTAGTCTCAAGCGGTACCCTCGTTTCGCCCATTATTACAATTGCAAGCAGTTGATAGCTCGTAACTCGTGGAAACATGGATGAAACAACTCCATATTTAAACTTGGTACGTACAACATCTGTGGCTACATTATGTGTAAAAATGAGCGAAATCCGTGACTATAAATTTTTTCATGGTGGACCCCCCCCCCCTTAATTTTGATTAAGATGAAAACAGAAGAGATGTTAAAATTAGTTTTGAAAATTCTGAATTACCGCGATTGCGACTGTTTAATAGCTGCTATTCTTGTCATTATTATATATATACGTACTATCTTAGCTGCCTTTTATTAGGTTACTCAGATTACTGGCAACTGTCCAAAGCACTCTAACCGGCTGAATTCCATCATATTTTTCTTTCGGCAACTGATCAACCCAGCTGCTCACACGCTCCACTGATACGAGCTCTTTCTCGGTCTCAGTGAAGGAAACCACGCCATCGGTTAACATCCCGGTTATGGCAAGAGCATAGGACAAAGCCAGGCCGACCCAAACTAAACTAACAGAACACCCGTCATCCATAGAGTTCATTAATCAGTATATAAACAATATCTTGGTCATAAAGTTTCTGTCAGTTTTGAAATCTACCAAAATGAAGCTGAGAGTTTTAACAAATAACACGAAATCCGCATTAGAATGAGAGCTGAGCTAAAGAGTCAAAACTGGTGCCTGCACAACTCAGTTCACTTGAAAAGCTGGATGTCAAGTAACAAAAACGAAAGCCGTTTCGTGCACACCACCTACATACATTGCCCCGTTTCTTCTACAGCAATAATTTAGTGACCGAAAACACTATAATACCTAGCTAGCTGGGTAGTATCTTTTTTTCTATTACGCATTATCTACACACCAGGATCAGTGACATTATATCCCTGTCCAATCACAGCCACCAATGAGACGCCTGCAACAACGACAACTCCCAACAGCTGCAGTCTGAAGCCAAGCCACTGACTGGCTGCCAGAACCGAATATCTGGCACGAAGATTGGCTGTCAAGTCATTCGATAGAGAATCCAAGAATCTGAAGCGAAAATCGAAAACTACTGGAGGTTAATTTCACTTCCGAAGTTTAGACACACATTATAGAAACAAGTTAGTTTACGTACCACTATTTTCCTTTTTCGGAATTTATTTCTGGGATGAAGTGAACAAAAACAGAAGCCCGTCCAATATTAAAGAAATAAATAAAATACACTCTCGTGCTAATTCCAACATTTTCCAGATGTACACGTACAACACATTAAATTCCTATATTAGTAGTGCATGCGACCTCTGCCAGACTTGGTTCAAACACTTGCGGCTCATCAGTGGAGAAGTGTAGAACTAAGTTGTTTAGGATGGTTTGGAAAAATTCCTGTACAAAATAACAGAAAGATAGTTTCGCCGCCAGTCGCCTCATAAAGTGTCATTAGTGTGGTGAACAAACATATATGACATCCAAAGTATGAAAACTTTCTCAATTTGAAAACTGTTAACAATGGGTAGGGTAAGAAATTGAACAATTCCCTAATATTTCGATAACTAAAATATTTAATACATGAAACATGAAATTCTAACAATGAAATTAATAAATTTCATCACCGTTTCCATAAATTATATATATTTTTGATAAGTATATATTCAGAAAGAAGGAATTCGATAGACTCTAAAGACAAGACAAAAACTATTCTCGTTCCAAAATATGAAACATTTCTCATTTTGAAAACTGTTAACAATGGGTAGGGTAAGAAATCGGACAATTCCCTAATATTTCGATAATTAAAATATTTAAAACATGAAACATGAAATTCTAACAGAATGAAATTAATAAATTTCATCACCGTTTCCTTAAATTATATATATTTTTGATAAGTATATATTCAGAAAGAAGGAATTCCATAGACTCTAAAGACAAGACAAAAACTATTCTCGTTCCAAAATATAAACATTTCTCATTTTGAAACTGTTAACAATGGGTAGGGTAAGAAATCGGACAATTCCCTAATATTTCGATAATTAAAATATTTAAAACATGAAACATGAAATTCTAACAGAATGAAATTAATAAATTTCATCACCGTTTCCTTAAAATATATATATATATTTGATAAGTATATACTCAGAAAGAAGGAATTCGATAGATTCTAAAGACAAGACAAAAACTATTCTCGTTCCAAAATATGAAACATTTCTCATTTTGAATCTGTTAACAATGGGTAGAGTAAGAAATTGGACAATTCCCTAATATTTCGACAATTAAAACATTTAAAACATGAAACATGAAATTTTAACAGAATGAAATTAACAAATTTCACTGCTGCTTCCTTAAATAATATTCTTGAAACGTACTCAGAAAGCAGGAACTCGATAGATTCTGCAGACATGACAAAGCTATTCTCATTCAAAATATAATACATTTATTTATTCAATGTTAGTTCAATGCTAATACATAGATAATTCCCAAAATATACACTTTAGGATAGAGTAAGAATTAGTAAGTATTAGTACGGCTTCAATAGTACGTAGATATACTTTAGTACGACATAGGTCGTAAAGACTTTAGTACGACGACAGTCGTAAAATACTTTAGTACGACTATAAGTCGTAAAAGGGGGGGGGTAAAGAGCTAGGAGAGACCAATTTTACAAAAACTTTGTTTTCTTAAAACCCGTTAGTATGGAAGAGAGTATAGAAGGAATTATATACTTTCAAAATTATGAAGCATATAGCACAAATGTTTCGCGATTATCATGAAAAAGGAAGAAATAAACCAGAAAAATTAGGAGGATAGATTTAGGTACGTTGGAATCGAAAAACTTTACTCTATTTAGAGAAAGAAAATTGGTAAGCGGTAATAATTACTTATACGGAAAATAGAGCGCAGCCGCGCTAGAGTGGTAAGGAAAGGGACGAGAGTAAAAACTCTACAAGTACCCTAACCTGTTCACTCAAAACAATTATAGAAACAAGTTAGTTTACGTACCACTATTTTCCTTTTTCGGAATTTATTTCTGGGATGAAGTGAACAAAAACAGAAGCCCGTCCAATATTAAAGAAATAAATAAAATACACTCTCGTGCTAATTCCAACTTTTCCAGATGTACACGTACAACACATTAAATTCCTATATTAGTAGTGCATGCGACCTCTGCCAGACTTGGTTCAAACACTTGCGGCTCATCAGTGGAGAAGTGTAGAACTAAGTTGTTTAGGATGGTTTGGAAAAATTCCTGTACAAAATAACAGAAAGATAGTTTCGCCGCCAGTCGCCTCATAAAGTGTCATTAGTGTGGTGAACAAACATATATGACATCCAAAGTATGAAAACTTTCTCAATTTGAAAACTGTTAACAATGGGTAGGGTAAGAAATTGAACAATTCCCTAATATTTCGATAACTAAAATATTTAATACATGAAACATGAAATTCTAACAATGAAATTAATAAATTTCATCACCGTTTCCATAAATTATATATATTTTTGATAAGTATAAACTCAGAAAGGAGGAACTCGATAGATTCTGAAGACAAGACAAAAACCATTCTCGTTCCAAAATATGAAACATTTCTCATTTTGAAAACTGTTAACAATGGGTAGGGTAAGAAATCGGACAATTCCCTAATATTTCGATAATTAAAATATTTAAAACATGAAACATGAAATTCTAACAGAATGAAATTAATAAATTTCATCACCGTTTCATTTAGACACACCTTCACTTGCAAAAAATAACATTAAGAAGAAGTCGCCAATAATCCAGAGTAAAATAATTGCATAAACTGAAAAGAAGAAACAAAACAAACCTGGACGTGGATCGAAAAGCTCGAATCGTTATCAGACCATCGATTAGTTCGGTGAAGGCACTATAGAGTGGAGACAGAGTTACACTAGACAGCCTCTTCAAATCACAGGACGCATACCGGTAGTAGTGCTAAACGTAAAGAAACCGTATCAAGTATATATCTAAAAAATGACCAACGTGTACACTAGAGAACAAAAGTGAAAAAGTGAAACAAAAAGTCACAAATTCGCTTTGCAGTACGCACTGATTAGGAAATTTATGAAATTAAAGCGTGTACCTACCTGAATCCAAAAATAGAAAGCTCCTAGGGGCAGAATAAATAGTGAAAACCAGGGAAGACCAACACAGATCATGGCAAAAGTACCCAGAATACCAAATATGGCGGCCAGAAGTCGATTGGCCTGGAATGGCAGAGTGTCATCAATGGAATAGATATCAGAGGAAAAACGATTCACAATTCGACCCTGCGGTGTCGTATCAAAGAAACGAATAGGAGCCTGAAAATAGAAATGCAGTTTTAAGTGTATGTCCAAGCAATAAAATCGGAAGAAAGCATCTTTACCATAACACAAATCGGGGCCCGTCAATACTTAGTTAAGATGCGTCTTAACCAAATGAAGGTTGACGACCAAACAAACTTAACGCTACGTAATCCAAAGAAGGGAGAAGATGGATATTTAGAGCGTGGTTAAGTGGCAGGAATTAAGGGGTTATATAAACCAAATAAATATATTTATATGTGCTTTCGTATAGTCATCACTCGCGGTTGCGGATGCATTATCATTTCCAGAATCGGCAACAAACTGGCTTATTGGAGCAAATGGACTGATACTGTAAATATTAAACAAAGGTGCACAATACATAAATAATAAATAAAACACATGTAGATGGGATTGTGGGTTACAATTAGTCATAAGAGGTGTGGTAGTAATAAGTATACGAATTAGACGTAAGTTGTGTTGTTATATGATATGAATCAGAGTCTTTCGGCCCTAATCCCTTAGACTCTGACGAATGCAAGAACTAAGAATGCAAATTGGTAAGATATAATAAAGACACTTAGGGGTCACGAACTGAATTGGAAACACATACGCCAGAGCGGGTAGGACCGGAATGAGTCATCGTCAGAGGGATCCAGTAGATAAAAATTGCAATTATGTTTTATAGAAGTCTTCTGTTTTTTGATTAGAAGGCAAAATCTACTGGTTGGGCCAGCCTCTATGAGACCTGATTCATTCCGATCACATATTTAATTATTATTGTGTCTGAATTTAGGGTCTGTCAGTGCTGACAGAGAATTTAGGTTGAAAACTTAAGAGAATACTATGTATTGCCGGCTGTGCCGGGATTCCATATGCCGGCAACGCCGGGTTACACGGTGGCAAAGCCAGATTACATAAAAAGGCCGGCAATGCCGGGATTCCGATTAGGTGGATCAATTTGGTTTTTGGTTCGGATGTACTTTTATCAGTTGTTTAACGTAGTTCCATTTTTGGTTGTTTTTTATTTGGTTTAATTTGTATTTTCCACTAATATTTGTATCACTGTATATTGTGTTATATAGTACATCTTTTATAAACCTATTGGAATATCCTCTTATATGTAACATACTAGTAGCAGCCTGGGTGCATTGTATAAAGTCTTTTTCGTTGTCACATATACAAGAGTATCTTATTATTTGGTTTTTGATTGTATTCTTTATAATGGTGTTAGAGATGTTGGAGGTAGCGGAGGGAAATTTATATGTAGTGAATGGGAAATCATCCCGTTTATCATATAATTTTGTTACGAATTTACCGTTGGAAATTTTTATATTAAGATCTAGAACATTGGCTTCTTGATTGGAGGCGTTAATTTTATTTAGTTCTAGTTCCGGTGGGTACATATATTTAGATATTATGTTGAATATATCATTATCGTTAGTTAGAGTTATATCGTCTATTAATCGAAATGGATTTTTTAGATTTAATAGCGTATCTGTATCCTTGTTTCTTATAATATAGTTGTATTCCATATTGTGGAGTACCAAATTAGCAATGGAGGGGGCAGCATTGCTACCCATAGGTATCCCAATTATCTGTTTAAATATTTTATTACCACAGGTAAAGTATAGGTTGTCTAGAAGGAATTTAATGTGTTTGCATAATAGTTCAGAAGTTATAATGTCTTTGAATATTTTAGAGGTTCCCCATCTAACTTTAAGTTTAGTTTTATGCATTGGATATCTCATTGATTTATTAATTAGTTCGTGTAAGTGATCATATATGGTATTATGGTGTTTAAACCTGTTTAAAATTTGTTCATACGCAAATATTGTAACAAAATATTAATTGCGTTAATGCCCAAACAAACAGTGCTAAAAATCTAACAGTGAAAAACATACGTACGTACTCGAAGTACTGAGTTCAGTAGACCAGTGTGCAAGTTCTGAGCGGCACAAATGCCACCATAGGCGTACAAGAAAGCTCGAATCAGGGCAAATCCCGTGTTACTTAGAGCCAACACGCCATAAATCATTAAATAGAAATGACCAGTAGAATCGACCGGCGAATCTAACTCCGCTGTGAAATCACTCGCGGATAGGTTTAAAGTAGCATACAGTTCAGGATTTGGGGTCACTGCATTATCCGAGAAGCTACGATAATAGTATTGATCCAAAAACAAAGTATATGGAGATCTGAAATAGGAAAATATTAAGAAATTAAAAACGCGAAAACATTAAATTTTCAACAAGAAACAATCAATCTGGGTATACAAAAACACACTGTCTCAAATGACAGGAGAGAACAGAAAAGCGGCGTCGCACCTGTAAGATGACAAAAGTAGCCCATGTTGACTCATTCCTGGATCTACTACGGTGGACAAACTAGAACTATTCAATGTTTCTCCAGTTATCCAGTACGACAGCCACCAGTCGGTTGCGTTTCTTGAACCTAAAACAACAGAAACTATACGGATACAAAGAATCCCACTTTTTGTATACCAAAGACCATACCTGAACGGGAGGTCAAATTTCACTGACCCTTGTGGAAGCAAATCTGGGTACCCCTGGTGAGAGCGATTTTTCTTAGGGGCACCCTTGAAAGCAATTTTTAAGCGATTTTTACTATTTTTTAACAAAAAAACAGATTTTTTAACCAAAACACGATTTTTCGGACATGGAAATTTTAGTCGTAAAAGAAAAGTAAAGAAAGGCAATTTTCTTACCCCGTTTGGCCAATTTTCTTACCCCTTGTGGGAGCAATTTTGCGACCCCTTGTGGACAACTTCGCCGAGGGGGGAAATTTCACCCCCCCCCCTTGTCCATCTGTGCCAAAGACTGAATTTACTCTGCGCACTTCTCTTCAGATGGAGATTCCAAAATTGTTTTCATATTTCAATGAATTAGATTTCGAAGCTAGATTGAAAAAGACAGACAGTCAGACAACTATTAATTATTAAAAATATACATGCAGCTGAATCCTGTAGATGTATCTTCAAGACACAGGAAAGGAAGAAAGGATAGATAGAAATGAGAGTCTGCAATTAGAATAGTGATAGTTTACTTTTACTACTTAAGAAAAGAGAGTTTAGATATGTTGCTGAAGCTGAAGAGTGTTAGTCTATTGTCCTGCATAAAAATGGTGTTTTTGGATGCTACTCGAGAAAACTGGGGTTTTCTATAAAGATGAAAGCATCCATTACGATGTGCTACGGACACAGCCATTAGTTCATTCGCTGACCACTCTACCAGACTGATACTAGTATTCGGCGGACGTCGTCAGTGGCTTACCGATATGCTAGTTGCAGCTTATTAATTAATTTAATACCCCCATATTACAAATTAATTGAAAAAAGGTTCTGCCCTGTGGTCCTATTCACATGTGTTATTTAGTATATGCATGCAAACACAAAAAGTGATCCCATGCCTATTAGACGGGCCGAAGCCATATTAGACAGTAGGGTGTTAGTTCTGGTATTAGCGTGCGCGAAGCCCAAATTAGACTGTAGCATTCGTATAGGTATATTTTAGGTTTTTAGTTCTGACAATAGACTGTAGTGTAGGGTGTGATCCCATGTATTAGACGGGCCGATCCATATTAGACTGTAAGGTGTCAAACCCAGGTACGCGGTTGGGCAAAGCCCAAATTTGACTGTAGGAATTAGGATAGATTAGTAAATTTATAATCGGTATACGTACCGTGCTTTCTCTTCTTGCTGCTTATGAGGATAGAATTAGGATAGATATACGTAGTTATTGACTTTTGATAGTATCAAAGTAGTCATTTAAATTCATGTTAAATCGTTTATTAATTATTTTATTCTTATTTTTATGTGTGAAATACAAGATTTAATTAAATTATTTGAGTATCCTCTTTCTTTCAAGTTAAGTACTACCTAGGTCACTAGTATGTATTTGTATGCGGAACTGGGAACTTAACTGTTATAAATTTAAAGTATAATCGCTTGTCATAAAGCAGTCAAAGTCAAAAGCACCGCTATCTTTATCTTCTTCTATAGTTAGGTCAAGAAAATAGAAAAGGTGAACGGTCACGACCCGAATGATTTCTAGATTTTCAACAAAGCAGCCAAACAAGCCATACGCTATGTACTTGTAGTTATTAGGTTGAAAAACATCATCTGCACACTAGCAGGCTACACTCCCCTGACAACCGATTACCCAATGCACACCACTCTTTCCTGAAAATGCCCTTTGATGTTGCTAGTCGAGTTTAGTATATTGTCATCAGATTAGCATTGAGTATTCAACCTATGTTACCTTGCATGCAAGCCAACGAAACCAATATAAGCAGTGCCAGAAGCCCACCAACAGCCTTCCAATAAGCCGTATAAACCGTTAATTTGACACTACCAATCTGAAATAAATATACGTAAAACGAAACATACTACCGGCAGAAAGAAGTAGTTAACATTCAATAAAAACCCGCCAAAAATTTTCAAAGTATGATAGAAAGCAACTGTAAATGAGACCGCCAACCAACTTCACAAAGATCAGTATTGTAACAAAGAAGAAACTAAATCAATCATATGACTAAAATTCTTAACGGATAAACATTTCTATTACAATCTAACTTCATCCTAAACTGAACCGTTACAATTTAAATATTAAAGTATGAGTAAATAATTACTAAACACTGTCAATTTATTAACTTCTTGGTCCTCCTCCATTTCGAAAACAGGCTCACTGCCTCCAAGCTCTGAGATAGCACCTTCAGCACCATCAACATGACTGCCACTAACATACATATCTTTGGGGGTAATCAGACTGAGAGAATTTCCAAGCTCAGACTCAAGTATGTCTGCACCAGTGCCTAAAATAAGAGACTGTAAAAAATAAGTAGGGATGGTGCTTTCAACCAGCAAAAATCAATTAATCAACGGCTCTTGCTCTTTCCACTCTTGCCTTCTTGAGTAAATAAAATCAGACAAGTTTACAAAACTATTTCAGGACAAAAGTGAAGTGTTCCCCTCCGCAGACTGGCATTTTGTTCTGAGAAAACCAAGAAACTAATGAATCCACCACGATTTTATAAAAACAACGTTACAGTATAGCATTTACACAACACACAGCCATTTTCATCCCCTTTTTTCAGTGACAATTTAGGCGTAGTCTGTACGTACGTATTTCCCGAATACGGCCGTCGTCCATTCGCACTATCAGGTCACACTGAGGCAGAAAGCGAATCTGATGTGTTACGAGGATTGTGGTTTTTCCGGCCAGAAGGCCCTGGATACAGTGATTGAAGATGTGCTCAGCCACCGGGCCGTCCACAGAAGACATCGGATTATCCAACAAATAAATATCAGCTTTCTAAAAGACAGGAAAACGATATAAGAATGAATTCATGCATTTTTCTTATGCTAGAATGACTACTGCTTTTGTAGCCGTCATAATCGTAGAGTTTATTTAGCATGCTACAGAAAATTAATACAACGTACAGTAAGCAGAAAGTATAATCATCACACACCTGATATACCGCCCGAGCCAAAGCAATTCTTCCACGCTGACCGCCGCTCAAAGTGACGCCCTGTTCGCCAACTTCTGTATCGTGACCTGATGGCATGAGCTAAAGTAATAAAAATAGCAGCACAATAGTTACAGTAGGTAGCGTAACTTATACAACTTAACCCATTGCGTGTTGCCAGACCAAAGACTAAAAATCCAAAATTTTGTTACACAACAAATTTCCAGCCTTAGGTACATAACGTACTGTGGAAAGGGTCCACTTTGGGATTATTTTTTTCGACCACCTCCAATTACTTTCACTTTTACGTATTTTATTGTCTGCGTGGGATATTTGACGGTTTATAAAATGTAAGTCGGTTGTTCAGAAAATTCACCGTAATTCTAATCTCTGTTAGGCTATTTACTAGCTCCGGTTGCTTACTTGAAGATCACTGCTCAGAGCACAGGCGTCCAAAACCCGCTCATACCAAGTCTGTTCATAGAGGGAATCAAAAAGGATGTTTTCACGAATTGTGGACCGCTGAAGCCAAGGCTCCTGAGCGCAGTAGGCCACAGTTTGTCCTGGCAAGGCAGAATCTAGCAAGTCATAGTTCAGGTTTCCTTCAAACAGACACAATTCTCCCAACAGGGCCAACAGGAGAGCCGATTTTCCACAACCAACCGGACCAATCACAGCCACAAGCTTTCCCTTAAATCTTAAGAATAACCACATGATAGCTTACAATACGCACCTTTGCTCATAAAGAAATAATGAAAAACGCCTGCCTGCAGTCACTAAGACTGAAGCCTTAGCCGAACAGGAGAGAGCCAATGGGCGCTGTGAGCGCTCGTACCCAGAGAGAACTAGTCTCTGGAGCTCCTGCCTGGTTGTCCAAGAAGAGGACAGCCAGCTCGGCTCTATCTGTGCTGCAACATAGTCAGAGAAGTTTTTATCAAAACCGCTCTGACTGTGCTATGCACAGAAAGAGGACTGCAGTGACCCGCGGATCTCCGAAGAGATACAAACAGCATTTTCTTGATGTAAATACGCACCTTTGCGCAATAAATATCAAGTCTCAATTTCTTTTTCTAGCCACTACAAACGATTGGCAAAAGAAAATAAAATAGTTCCGTATCATAAAGCAAACGGCTACCCAATGAAATACAAAATTGCAAAACTATACCCGAGGAATCGTCAAACGTAGAGAATGAAGGACCAGACGAGCTCCAGGATCCCCAGTCCAATAAAAACTGGCACCATCAAATACGATAGGGGCTAAAGAATAAGAAATCAGTAATTAAAACAAGATTGCAGAGTAGCTACGGCAAAACTGCAAACCCAATATACTGCTCTATTCTACGGGACACCAACACACTTCTAATTAATTTCAACTAGTGTATCACTTATCGATTAATGCTTATCTGCCTGTCTGTCTCTCTCTGTTCTCGGTCACTCTGCCCGGAGCCCGGGGTCAGTCTTAATTAATGCTTATCAATTAAGTTTGCACTGCAGACAAATACTCTCACAACAACTAATAGGCAAACCATCACCTTCCGTTTTAGTTTCATGGCCGTGCTCTAAATAGAAATCTGATTTGCGATCTGCAATGACTAAAAACGAATGAACTCGTTTGAGAGAGATCCAAGCCTCAGCCACTCCGTTAATGGCCCAAGGAAAAGCATTCAAAGGCGTGATCAGAATGTTGAACACCGCCATTGCTGTGAAAACCTTAAAAATAATGAGATAACATCCTTAACCTCAACAAGTTAATTATAACCGACTAAAATGCCATAAAATTAAAAACCAATATAAAATAAAAACAATAAGACTTGCGTTTAAAGTCACTGAGCTAAGAGGTATAATGGAGGAAGCAGACAGAAATGTATCGCAAGGTGATGGAGGGAAGTAGTAGGCGTTCACCATTTAAAGCATTGACTCAAAATAGACATAAGAGAATTCCACACCTACACAACTCGTCAAACACATTTCTGCCTAACTATAATATCACACTACGTTACCGTTCACAAAATCAGATCAAGCAAGAAAAATACATCAAAGCAAATCAATATCTGCGATAGAAGCACCTACCTTAGCTGCTGTCAACTGGTTTCCCATCAGCACATAGACTGTGAAGGTAAGAATTGCCACCACAACTGGACAAGCAGCCCAGAGATACACACAGAGGGCGTCTAGATATTTTTGACCTTTCAGAGCTTTCAACTCGGCAGATCGAAAGGCCTGAATCCGCTCAGCAAAACAGTCTTCCCAGGCTGAGCATTTGACGACACGAATTCCTTGCAACACTTCTGACAATAGCTAAACAAAAATAAAAATAAATAATAAATAATTTAATAATATTAAATAAAATCAATAACGATTTAATAATAAAATAAGAAGAGTAAGTTCAGTAAAATCGAGATAAACTCTGCAGTAATTTCAAATATGGGTTTAGCTGAAAACTGACTTTAACACGAGAATCTTTGCACTGCATCATGGTAGAGGAGTAATGACAAATCTTTCCTGCTAGCCAACGATTGAACGGTATCAGCAGAACGGCAAAGCTAATTCCGGCTAAGAAAGCCAGACCAACCTATAACACGAATTCATTAAATTAGTTATAGCAAGGTTAACAAAAAAAATCAAAATTTGGTTTTTTGGCTGGAACTTTCGCAAAACTAAACCAAATCGATTACTTTGAGGACCCATGGATAGGTCTTGGGCTAAGCTTTAAACCACCCCAGTTTCGCTGCTCTACCACCTACCAGTAAGTTGCAGTAGGCGAAAGTTTGTGATTTTTTTTGTTAACGATTTCACAAAAAAAATCACTCGTTAACAAAAAAAAATCAGTGGCGGATCGGATCCCAGAGAGCAGCCAGCAATGTTTTCTCATCAGTTTTGGATAGAGCGCATTAAATAACGTATTTAGAACCCAAAACCACCAACCTGGTGTTCTAACTCGGGCAACTGACCCCGTCGAAGTCTTAGTGGTCACTGATGGGCCCCGGCAGGGTCTAGTATGAAGTCTGGTGGCTATAAAATGCCGTTCTAAAGGCTAAAATGTTGTTTTTTCGTGTTTGTGAGTGATAATAACTTATTTCCAGCCGTTTTGGCAGAAAAACTTAGGACTTCGTATGTTGGTGGCACATGACCCACGATCACGTGACCCCTGCCGGACTCTTCCGGACCCTCCAGGTACCAACTGGGCAGTCAGAAGTGGCTACAAACTTGTCCTAGGGGGTTTTCTAGTGCGCAGAATTCAAATCTGGCATTAGTTTTTAGGTAACTGTAGTCTACTACTGACTTCTCGAATCACGTTTACCGTCGGACGGTTCAGGCCAGGCTGGTTACCAGGTTGGACTTCCAGAAGTGTCAGGCAACCTCAAAAACAACGGCTATAAGGGTTTTCGAGGTCGCTGAGCTCGAATTTGGCGTTAGTTTTGCTCTAGCTGCTGTTCTGACTTCAGTAACAAAATATGAAAATGATTTTTTATTTGTTAAAATTTTAACAAAAAAAATCACCCGCCCCAAGACGGCTCAGAGGTCCGACCGGGAACTTCTATACATGTATCGATAGCGCACAGTCAGGACATGTCATATGTACAGTATGGGTTGTCTAGGGTTTTCCCTTAGTAAATAGCAGCCGAAATTCGAACTTCGGTCATGAACGTTTTTGAGGTCACTTTTGGGTACCCTCACTTAAAGGTCTGCCCTGAACGCATGGAGAGGGCCTAGGGGCTCAAACTCACAGGCTGTAATGTCGAGATGTGTGGCTATCACCATGCAAAAAATTGGGTCTCTGCGACTTTCCTGTGAGTCAGGGTGGGGTGATTTTTTTTGTTAAAATTTCGGGTGATTTTTTTTGTTAACCTTGCTATACGTGGTGCAGTACCTTTACAGAATTCAAATTACGTATACAAGTAGGAAAAATGCTCCTTGCAGTCGCATGAAAAAGTTAATATGAGCTATGATGGCCAACATTTAAGCGTGTCAAGGACAAGACTTAAAATGTTTAATATGAGCCAGCATCTAAATATGTAGAGGACAAGATGTAAACGTCTAACATGAGCCGCTACGTTTCTCTTGGGCTCATATTGACGCTCACTTTGGTTACGCCTGTGGTACGTGTCCTCTAAACAGACATTATTAAACCTAGCCAGCAAAGACTGAATATTAATACTGGCGTATACGTTTAGCAAAAATCAGAATTGCCAGATTTTTCAACTTCACTTCAAAAAATGTGTTTGTTTTACGACGCTGCTTCAGATCTCACTATACGTATGTACATGTATATAAATTATTAACAAAAGCAATCAATATAAACCTGAATAAGGAAATAAAAATTAGAACTGTCACAGACGATATATACTTACCTAGTGAGATTTCATCCAGCCTTACCATCCTTGCATATGCAAACCATCCTAACCTTTTGACTATCTGAAGAAAGCCTTTGTATCTACAAAATATATTAGCCATTTCGTTTGCGTCAATATGAGCCCAAGAGAAACGTAGCGGCTCATGTTAGACGTTTACATCTTGTCCTCTACATATTTAGATGCTGGCTCATATTAAACATTTTAAGTCTTGTCCTTGACACGCTTAAATGTTGGCCATCATAGCTCATATTAACTTTTTCATGCGACTGCAAGGAGCATTTTTCCTACTTGTCCTATTTCATTTTTGGTATTGTATCAGAGTGTGATACCATCCATAATGGGTGGGTTTTAACTTATATATAGCAAGCCTGAAGGATTTTGTATTGTTACCTCCACTCCAGCTATATATATAATGAAACAATCTTTGCCACATTCATTTTAGCTAAAGATATAATGAAACAATCTTGGCCGCATTCATTTTAGAGGTTGACAATTTTTCGCGTTTTTGAACTTACACGCTTGACAACACACGAATGTACCCTCTCCGCAGAGCGATGGAACCACTTTTCGTGGGTGCTATAATGACAAAAGTTGATCGCCTTGCCAAGGGCTTTCATTTGATACCAAACTTGACCACTTATGAAGACTTTCATTTTTGACCCACACCGGACCCACCGTGGGTGGGGCACCCGCCCACAGGACGATGGAGCCACTTTTCGGGTGTTGCATAATGACAAAAGTTGATCGCCTCGCCAAGGGCTTTCATTTGATACCAAACTTGACCACTTTTGAAGACTTTCATTTTTGACCCACACCGGACCACTGTGGGTGGGGCACCCGCCCATAGGTCCGTGAGGGCACTTTTTGTGGGTGGCATAATGACAAAAGTTGATCGCCTCGCCAAGGGCTTTCATTTGATACCAAACATGACCACTTTTGAAGACTTTCATTTTTAACCCACACCGGACCCACCGTGGGTGGGGCACCCGCCCACAGGACGATGGAGCCACTTTTCGGGTGTTACATAATGACAAAAGTTGATCGCCTCGCCAAGGGCTTTCATTTGATACCAAACATGACCAATTTTGAAGACTTTCATTTTTGACACACACCGGACCCACTGTGGGTGGGGCACCCGCCCACAGGACGATGGAGCCACTTTTCGGGTGTGGCATAATGACAAAAGTTGATCGCCTCGCCAAGGGCTTTCATTTGATACCAAACATGACCACTTTTGAAGACTTTCATTTTTGACCCACACCGTACCCACCGTGGGTGGGGCACCCGCCCACAGGACGATGGAGCCACTTTTCGGGTGTGGCATAATGACAAAAGTTGATCGCCTCGCCAAGGGCTTTCATTTGATACCAAACATGACCACTTTTGAAGACTTTCATTTTTGAGCCACAGCTGACCCACTGTGGGTGGGGCACCCGCCCACAGGACGATGGGGACTGGACTGGACAGGACAGGACACTTTTCGGGTGTTACATAATGACAAAAGTTGATCGCCTCGCCAAGGGCTTTCATTTGATACCAAACATGACCAATTTTGAAGACTTTCATTTTTGACACACACCGGACCCACTGTGGGTGGGGCACCCGCCCACAGGACGATGGAGCCACTTTTCGGGTGTGGCATAATGACAAAAGTTGATCGCCTCGCCAAGGGCTTTCATTTGATACCAAACATGACCACTTTTGAAGACTTTCATTTTTGACCCACACCGTACCCACCGTGGGTGGGGCACCCGCCCACAGGACGATGGAGCCACTTTTCGGGTGTGGCATAATGACAAAAGTTGATCGCCTCGCCAAGGGCTTTCATTTGATACCAAACATGACCACTTTTGAAGACTTTCATTTTTGAGCCACAGCTGACCCACTGTGGGTGGGGCACCCGCCCACAGGACGATGGAGCCACTTTTCGGGTGTGGCATAATGACAAAAGTTGATCGCCTTGCCAAGGGCTTTCATTTGATACCAAACATGACCACTTTTGAAGACTTTCATTTTTGACCCACACCGGACCCACCGTGGGTGGGGCACCCGCCCACAGGACGATGGAGCCACTTTTCGGGTGTGGCATAATGACAAAAGTTGATCGCCTCGCCAAGGGCTTTCATTTGATACCAAACATGACCACTTTTGAAGACTTTCATTTTTGAGCCACAGCTGACCCACTGTGGGTGGGGCACCCGCCCACAGGACGATGGAGCCACTTTTCGGGTGTGGCATAATGACAAAAGTTGATCGCCTTGCCAAGGGCTTTCATTTGATACCAAACATGACCACTTTTGAAGACTTTCATTTTTGACCCACACCGGACCCACCGTGGGTGGGGCACCCGCCCACAGGACGATGGAGCCACTTTTCGGGTGTGGCATAATGACAAAAGTTGATCGCCTCGCCAAGGGCTTTCATTTGATACCAAACATGACCACTTTTGAAGACTTTCATTTTTGAGCCACAGCTGACCCACTGTGGGTGGGGCACCCGCCCACAGGACGATGGAGCCACTTTTCGGGTGTGGCATAATGACAAAAGTTGATCGCCTCGCCAAGGGCTTTCATTTGATACCAAACATGACCACTTTTGAAGACTTTCATTTTTGAGCCACAGCTGACCCACTGTGGGTGGGGCACCCGCCCACAGGACGATGGAGCCACTTTTCGGGTGTGGCATAATGACAAAAGTTGATCGCCTCGCCAAGGGCTTTCATTTGATACCAAACATGACCAGTTTTGAAGACTTTCATTTTTGAGCCACACCGGAGCCACTGTGGGTGGGCGCTGTGGGTCAGAGGTCACATCCGTCGGTTTCGGCAGTATGCCCATCGTGTTCAGCGACCCCGATTTACTATATATGGGTACCACCCCGAGGCCGAAAAACGCTGTTTTTGCCCGTTTTTAGACTATTTTCAAATTTTCGGACTTAGAAATTTTTCAGCTTGAAGGTGTCCAAAAACGCTATTTTTTCCATTTTTGACCATCTATAAAAATCGAACCAGATCGAAATTCGGGAAAAAAACATAAACTTGCTAAATGCCATTGCCTAGATAATCAAAAAATAGTATAGAAAAATTTTTCCTATGGGCCGTTTGAAAAATCGAGTTAACAGAAAAATGGAAAAAATCATGCTGAATACAGAGAAAAAAAAAAAAAACCCCACTTTCAAACCCGTAAGAGAAAGTCGATTTTTTCAAAGTTCATTTTTTCCGGGCAAGTTTGGTATCATTCGAAAGCTCTTGGCCTGGAGATTTCAAAAATGTAAATATTAGCTCTTAATTCCTTCCCGTTAATTAGTTATGCCTAATTAGCACTTTTCCAAATCCGCAAAGTGCCTTTATAGCTCATATTATGGGGGGCTCTCCGAGCTCCCCCATGACAAGCAAGCAGAAAGTAAATACGGTTATGGAAATTAATATTAACTCAAAACCTTTACCTGCAAACTTTGACTATGACAAAGTTCCTCGACTGTTTAAGTTGACTAGGACGAAATAAAAATAAGAATGCCTTCCCGATCTAAGTGGATTTAATTATCAGCTAACCAGTATCAATCACCTGCTGGTACAACAGATAGAATGCAATGGAAATTTGCAACGGAAGACTCCACAGTGCATGAAATGAGCTGATAAAATTAGCAATGCGATCAACATCCGAAGACATCAGATTTACAATCTGTCCGGTTCCAATCCTTTTCATGTCTCCATAGCAAATCTAAAACAAATCAAATCTCAGATTCACTTTAAAACTGCCGAAAAAATTTCCTTTAGGAACCCCAAAAAGGGGGAGGGCTCCAAACCCATTGGACTCATCCCAGGGTACGCTCCAGTCAGAAAGAAAGAAAGAAGGAAAGAAAGAAAGAAGGAAAGAAAGAAAGAAGGAAAGAAAGATTTACTCCAGAAATTGACAAGACGGAACGTACAACGATTAGTTCATAATTGAATAATGATTACATACATAAAAGGTGACAAGACACAAAGACAAACAACAACATAAATCATTTGTATACTCGAAGAAAAGACATCAACTGTAATTTATTTTCTCTTAAACCTTCTTTAAATTCAGTAACTGATTTAGCCATTACTACAGATTCGGGGAGTGAGTTCCAAGGATCGATAATTCGGACAGCGAAAGAAAATTTTTTAATGTCTGTAGCAAATTTTGGTTTTGCAAGCTTCAGAAAGTGGCCTCGTGTATTGTGTTTGCTTACTACCAGGGAAAACATAGATGTGAAAGGTATAGATACCAATCCATAGACGATTTTGTACACCAATACAAGGTCAGCAACTAATCTAGTATACTCAAGTGTATCCAAACACAAAAAAGCACATTTTTCAGCGTACGACATATCATTCAGGTTTCTAAATGAATTACAAAATCTTTTTTGAACTTTCTCCAAGCTTTCTATATCTTTTACAAGCCAAGGGTTCCAGCTTTCAGAAGCATAGCACAAAATAGGTAACACATATGAACGATACAACTTAATTCTAACCAAAACATCATCAGACACAAAATTACGAAGAATTAATGACAGAACGGACATAGCTTTATTTGCAATGCGATTTATATGCGTAGAGAATTTTAAGTTAGGACTCATCCAGACACCCAAGTCAGAGCACCCATCAGTTTGGTTTAGAGTGTTTAGCCCGAAAGTGTACTGTTCTTTCGTATTTGTTCTACCAAAATGCATAACGAAAGATTTTTGCCAAGATACGATTAGTTGCCATTCACTAATCCAATCAAAGAAGAGCTGTAATGATGAAGTCAAAACTAAATGCCTGTCACGACCGATCGCAAAGACCTTCATATCATCAGCATAGGCCACACAGTTATTATCAGCTAACAAATGCAACACTTCATTAATATAAATAAGAAATAAGGTAGGCCCACAGATGGATCCCTGAGGGACCCCACTAACGACAGAAGCCCAGTTTGAAAAGGAATCGTTAATTTTTACTCTTTGTCTTCTCCCTGTTACAAAAGCGCTAAGAACTTGTAAAAGTTTCCCGCTTATTCCATATGACTGTAAACGGAATTTGAGTTTTGGAAGCGAAAGCGAATTGAATGCTTTTTTAAGTCAATATAGGCCACATCTGTACACAGCTTCTGATCAAAAGCATTAGACCAATTCTCAAGACAGTATAAAAGATTTGTTACAGTAGATTTACCTTTAGAAAAACCATGCTGATTTGATGCAAATATGTTATTGTCGGAAAAGTAGCTAATCAAAGTCTTATTTAAAATAAAATCAAGAGGACGAGCCGCTCCACAGGTCAAGGAAACATCCCTGTAGCTATCCGCGTTCTTTCTAGATCCCTTATTTTTGTAAATGGAAACCACATTTGCATCCCTCCAATCTTGTGGAACTACACCAAAGTTATAACAAAAATCAGTTATAAACCAAATAGGAAAAGACAGCTCAGCAGCAAATTTCCTGTAAAAAATATAGGGGATATCATCTGGTCCTCTAACCAAAGTCGGCTTCATCTTATTTAAAGTCTCAAACACATCAAGAACATCAAAAGATACAGTAGCACATGAAGCATTGGTTACATGCCTAGTGTGTGGAACATGACCATCATCATACGTATAAACTGAGGAGAAGAATTCATTTAGCACATTACATTTTTCTGTGTCAGTTTTTGCTTTAATACCATTCTGTTTAAGTAAAACAGGAATTTCATGTCTAGCCTTTAGTTTGGAATTCGCATATTTGAAAAAACGTTTTGAATTTGGTTGGTTTGCTAAGCCCAGTTCATAATTTTCTAAAAAGAGTTTAAGTTGCACATTAAATAAGTTGTTTAAAGCTACGTATTGCCGCTTTGAGTTATAATCCATTTGTCTTATCCACGTTTTGAAAGCAGATTGCTTTAAATTAAATAAGCGTTTCAGCTGAGGTGGCCACATTAACCTGTTAGCACAACATTTTTCAATAGGTACATACAAATCAATAACCATATGAATGATGCATTTGAAAGTATTCCAAAAACACTCTACAGGACAACCAGTACCATCAAAATTCTGCCAAAATAAGGTAGGCCAGTTAATATTATTCAGCTCTCGACTTATACCAAACACATCCATGGCGAAAAAATTACGAAATTCTTTGACATCATCTTTCACTTGCACTTTAACATCAAATTTCAAGGACGCATGATCTGATTTCCCCAATGGGCAACTAACGTTCACTGAACTAATTAGACTAACATCAGACGTTATTATGAGGTCTAAGATATTTGGTGGACTAAAGCGTGTAGGTTGACCAACAAGTTGGATCAGACCATGAAAGGCTAGTGAGTTCAAAAGCAACTGAGATCTGTTTGAATTTGCACGCAAATTTGTCCAGTCTATGTCAGGTAGATTAAAATCACCCACAAAAATAATGGCAGTTTTGTTTGAACACGACTGTGACAGCAAAGTTATATCATCTAAAACATTATCCAACGCAGCAGCATCAGCAGGAGGACGGTAAATACAAACTAATCGAATAATAATATGCCGAAAAATAAAATCAATACAAACACATTCAGATTTCAGTTGTTCATTTAGCCCTGGGAAATCAAAATCCAAATGCTTTTTATGAAGGATACATACACCACCCCCAAATCGATTTCTATCTTTTCTAACAATTTCATAGTCTGTACCAGATATAAGCAAAACAGAATCATCCACTTCATCTAATTTAGATTCTGAAATTGCAATCACATCATAACAG
>JASAND010003080.1:0-17129 GCA_030248195.1 Trissonchulus latispiculum
GGTTAGACGAATCATGAGACTACAGGACTTTGAAGGCAACATTTGCCAAATTAAATGTAAACGTTATGGTAAACTATACTTCCCAAGCAAATTGAACATAATTGTAACAAAGGTACGAGTGCACGACTATGCTATTGGGGAATAGTTATGTCATGAAGAGAAACAACTTCAGGGATCCAAAACTGCCGAATTTCGAGATGAGCCCAAATTGCTAAAACTTGATGCCGCCTCTTCACCAGAACATATTTTTAAGTATAAAATTTTACGGTCATACTCCTATATATTATGTTGATAGATTTGAAAAAAAATTGCCGCTGCAGCACTCGGATCTAAGGTGGGGATCGAATCTACAACCTTTGGCGATCTCGGCCGACAGCTCTATCGATTGAGTCACCCAGTCACCCAAGACTGTGCTCCTGCTGCAAATAAGCTGATATCCCTACTTGAAATTGGATCCTGGTTGGATCCTGGGGAATAAAAATGCTTTGACACGTTAGCGTATTCGGTTTAGCATGAGTAGTTAGCAAGTGCGAGGAGAAAATAGTCGGTATTTGGGCCGTGATTCGCAACACCCGCCCTGATTATAGCACTAAAAGTTGCTCCTAAAGTAAAAACAAGAAGGCTATCCAATCAAGCAGCAAAACGTTTGTGGAATGCTCGTAAATTTTAACACGAACAGCTTTGTAACACATATTCTCCTATGAATTAGGAGCAGAACGATTTTTTGTTAAGTTTCACACTCATAGCGTTTTGATATTGCCAATGTACAGGATTGACAATAAATGACTGACTAATTGAAATGACAAATATTAAATAATTATCTTTAATTATCAAATCAGGTCACAATACTTATGTTTCAATATCCACCATTTAGTGACAATAAGTTTATAGACTTGATGAATTAGTATAATCAAGAGTACATAATAACTACGAGAAGTGTGACAAGCGTCCGACTCTAATAGTTATTAGGCTGCTGATATCATCTGCTCAAAAACGACCTACTCTAATGAGTACCTAGTGACCCCCCCACAACTGAGTACCTGGTACTCAATTGTGTTTCATCAGTCGCTTGTATGCTTACGTTCTGAACCTGAAAAGAGACCAGCTTGCTGATAGAACGTTTCGAGGTTAAACACGTTGACATACAGCTGTGGGGGTCACTAGGCATTCAGTTGTGGGGGTGGGGTATGCCATTATTGCACAGACGTCTGCAGCCTAATAACTAAGAGTGGGTGCTTGTCACAGTATTATTACGTACTCTTGTTATAATGCACAATAGCTTGTGAAATATGTTTGTTGTAATTATGATTACGTATATACATTATTTTTAAGGCAGAATGTATAGCGAACAGAGCTAGCAACGGTATAGGAGTATTAATACGTGCTTGTTTCAGAGCTAACTTGGACAAACAATGTAAAGCTGGAGCCCATCAAACATATAGGCCTCAATTTTGCTAATAACTTGTAAACTTAGAATTTCCTATGAATAAGATGGTATTATAAGACTCACCCCTGGCTTTTGCAGCTCTTCTGTAGCTTCGCACGATCCGTGAAACTGTAACGATGCCATTCACGTGGATTCAACGAGGAAGTCTTGATTGCTAATGAACATTCCTATTGCAATATGCAAAAGAGTTTATGCAACTTAGATGTGTATATAAACTGTTGCATTATTGTGATTGTTGTCAGTGTTTCTAGTAAATTCCTTCTAGTGTGCTGTCCAAACTCGGTTTACTGGAGGTTCCACCGAGCTTTCATATGCTAAGGACTGTTAGGACAATAGGAGAAAGGCTGTTGTCCAATCAGTTCTAGCACCCGCAATGGGCACAAATTAAACTTGGTTGGCTGTTTTGGCTTAGCTATTGCAAGTCTAAACCCGATTCGGGTACAAACTGATATTATGACGCCGAAGAAGGCAGATTCAGAAAAATTAAGACGAAGATAATATGACGGACCTGGGACCTATGAAAGACAGATTCTCGATGATTCCTTTATCACAAGGCAAAATGACTTATTTGGCTGCATTAGCTCTGCTTTGAAATGCCAAAACCCGTTTCGGGTAGAAAATATAAACAATGATCTACGATGCTTGGATACGAAGAAAAAGGAAGCACATCTCGTGCTTGACTGTTTGAGGTCTGTGGCAGACAATTTCTTGATCAGCCGCAGCCACCTGAAAGGGTAAAAAACTGTTTAAGGGGGGGGGGTCGCTTTGGGTCAAAATCGATAGTCACGGATTTCGCTCATTTTCACACACAATATAGGTGCATATGTTCTCAAAAACAAGACAAAACATTAGAGTTCGAAATCAAACGGTGGCAGAGATATTTAGCTATAAAGTTGGAAAACTTGAAAATCACTGTGATTTGCCCTCCAAGGTCATGCTGAGACAGAACGACAGCGAAACTTGGATCAACTAATATGGCAAATTAATTCTGTGGGTTGGCTAATATTTTAATACTAAGACGACTCCGGGATATCCAGCCAGTCGTTCACAGTACATTTTTCAATTGTGAACTGAGCCTTTTTCAGCTAACTGTGCCTCAAACTTTAACTTGCTCTAACTTTCAGATACTACATTTTACACACATAGTTCTATTAGAAAAGTTGTTCAGCTCATCAGTAGCTATCGAATGATACCCAATTTGTCTATATTTTGGAAATTTCAAAAATTGACTTTTGTGACCTATAAGAGATCAAAGGAGCCGAAACGACAGAAAAGTTCTACCTTGAAGCATTTGCCTTTAGCATAATGTCCGGTAGGCATTGAGAGTTTTATGTGCCAATTTTGGTGACTTTCGAGTGGGTAACGAGTGAGAAATTATTAAGAGAACGTGGAAATTGTGCAAAATGATGATTTTTGGCAAAATTAGCACATTTTGTGGCAAGTTTTTTGAGAGCACTACAAATGCTAGAAATTTGCAACTACTACCATAATAATTTTGTGTATGCATCGAGTGCAACTATCTATAAGCGATTTCTGTAGCTTTTGGCAATCGTGCAGGAGAGGCGAAAATGTTTCGCTGGTCCTGTTTTTCGTGGTACAAAAAGCACCATTTTTACAAAATTTTGGCTTTGAAAAACCACCAAAAATCCGACACTCAACAGAATTGTACCAGAAGGGTTATTTGCACTCTCTGATACGTCCTTAACATGAACAACAAGGTTGTAGCGCTGTGTCTTGCATACAGCGAAACATTTTTCTGCCACAAACTTTTCAACCTAACTTTTTCATTTTCCTATATTTAACACATGTCGGGGTCACCTTTGAAGGGCTCTACAGCACGATAGAAGCAATATTACGCAAAACGCTCTTGTCTTATTTTGAGGACCCATTGGGACTACAAAATATGTGAAAATGAGCAAAATCGGAGATGGTCGAAAAATTGGACAAAAAGCGACCCCCCCTTAAGGTGCTGGTATCGCTTTGTGTAAATTCGACCCTACAAGCTTCAATTCTTTATGAAAGTGGATGAAACTTTCCAAATACCTTGTTTTCGTGCTCATTAGCATTCTGGGACCAGTCCCGTATTTTTAGGTTTAAAGATAAGAAAGTTTTGGTTTTTGCCCTTATTCTCTCAGCACATAGTCGCTACACCGGATTGGTTGTTATGGCTGGAAAGAGGGCACTAAAATAAACAGTTTTGCTTTTACAAGCTTTGAGCTATCTCTAGTGGTTAAGGCAGTATAAGCCAAAAACGATTTTTGGGGGCAAAAAATGGTCATTTTTGACGAAATCAGTTTTTTCAAAATTACTGCCAAATCTTGCAGACAATTTCGGCTTATCTATACTCAATCGATACACCGTCCAATTGCGCATTTTATCAATACCTATTCGCCGGAGTTCGTTGCTTTAATCTAGAGAATTCGCCGAAAAACAATTTTTGAAAAATTGTCATTATCTTGCTTTGAACATTGATTTCTCAAAATCTGCTCAATGGATTCCCGTGATTTTGGGCTGAATGAAAATTCGCCCTATTGCGGAGGGACATTTTTCTTGGTTTGAGCTAAAACGTCTCCAGTTGTGAGAAAACTGAATAGAAAGTTGCGAAATTTCGTGTCATCGCGCATTTGCCGTATTTTCTGGAGTACTGAGACTTGTTGAGCCAAATCCCAAAATAATGTCCCTCGGCCCACATGTCCTTCATGTCATGGCACAAGAAGAAATTTTGGCCGATTCTACAGTTTTGAGAAATCGATGTTAAAAAATTTTTGATCTATATTCAGTCTGTCAGATGTCAGCATGTCGGAATTTTTTTGCTATTTTCTTGCCAATTTTGCTAGTTTCGTAAGCTTATGTTAATGTACAGATTATAAGCTTTAAAACGATGCATAAAGCTCTTTCTAACTCCAAAAATTGCGAAAGTTAAAGCGTTTCGTAAAATCACCCCAAAAGCACTGCACAAAAGGATACCAGCACCTTAAGGGGGGGTCACTTTGGTCAAAAATCGATAGTCACGGATTTCGCTCATTTTCACACATAATATGCCCCCATATGTTCTCAAAAATAACTTAGAATATTAGCGTTCGAAATCAAACTGTGACAGAGTTATTCAGGTTCAAAGCCGGAAAACTTGAAAATTCCGGTGATCAGCCCTGCAAGGTCAGGTGGAGACCAAACGCGACCGAAAACAGGGTTAACCGATACACCAAATTAAAGCCTTTACTAAGGTAATATTTAAGTGCAGACATGGCTCAAGGCCAGCTATCCAGGCGTTCATAATGCATGCTTGAGTGCTGCACTGACCTAACCTTGCAGGACTGCCCAGTATAACTTTAACTCGTTTTATCTTGCACAGACAACATTTTAGACCCATAGTTGTATGAGAAACGTTGCTCCTCGTTCCATTAGCTATCGATTGATACCCATTTTGTCTATATTTGGAAAAAGTTTAAAATTGACTTTTTTCACCTATAAAGATCAAAGGTGCCGCCACAGCAGCATGTTCAATATTGACGCATTTGTTTTGGCCACATTATGTGATAGACATAGATATATTAATTAATCTGCCAAGTTTGGTGATCTTTTACCACTTAATGAGTGAGAAATTGTCAAAAGAATGTGAAAATTATGAAAAATGGCCATTTTTAGCAAAATTTGCTGTTTTTGTGGCAAGTTTTTTGAGCTTACTGTAGACGATAGAAACATGCGAGTACTTTCATAAGACGTGGTTTTATGCGTAGAGTGCAGCTATCTATTGACCATTTCTGTAGCTTTTGCCAATCGTTCAGGACAAGCAAAAGAGTACCGTAGGTCCTGTTTTTCATGGTCCAAAAATGGGCGATTTTCCAAAATTCTGACTTTAAAAATTCGCCAAAAATCCAATACTGAACAGAATCGCTTCAATGGAGATAGCTGCACTCTACAATATGTTCTTAATGGTTCTGAAAATGTTTCAGAGTTCTGACTCTTATACAGCGAAAAATTTTTCTGCCACAAACTTTTTAACCTAACTTTTTCGTTTTCCTATGTTTAACACATGTCGAGGTCACATTTGAGGACCTGTACAGAACGATAGAAGCAATATTTCGTAAAACGCTCTTGTCTTGTTTCGCGGACCCATGTGGACTACAAAATACGTGAAAATGAGCAAAATCGGAGATGGTCGAAAAATCGGCAAAAAAGTGACCCCCCCTTAAGTAGCTAAGCTATTGCCAGCCCAAGACCCGATTCGGGTAGATAAATATGTTATATACTGTTTGGAAACTGGAGAATATTCACCCAATTCGGGTAATAAATTAGTTGAATCTATGATAGCCGAAGCTTGCAAAGAAGCTTCGATAAATTATTGCTGCAGGCCATTGGAAATTGATCTGACTCTATCGGCTGATTGGCCACGTCGGACACAATGTTTCCCGAATTGGCGTTAACCCATTTTACAGTTCAAATGAGCTATCCAATCAGAGTAAACATGGCCAAGCAGCTTATACATGATGATTGCTGCCTCTGAGCCCAAAAATACGGTTACTAAAAATAGTAAACAGGAATTTTTAAATAATTTCAATGAACTGTGAAATAGAACTAATCAATTGTGCATTGGGAAGTCCTAGCTAGACATCATACTCATTACGGTCTGCTAAGAGCTGGGCAACAATGGTATACCTCTGTCAATCATAATCAAGGAAGAAAAGGAACAGTGTCAAATGCGAGTTCCTGAAGCGTGGCTGCTAAGCTTAACAGTGCCGTCAATCTTTTTATTTAAATATGCATGATATTTGCACGACAGACATAATTGTGAATATATTGTGGAGTTATTATTAAACAGACAATACGCACTTTAGACAGCACAGTTGATGTAAAGCAACAGTTGGAGATAAATGCTAGCGTATTAATAGAGAAGCAGCTTGAACACAATTCTGTGGCACTACTAGGAGTTGTTGTAGTTGTAGTGGAGATCCAAGGTAAAAATAAAAAACTAAGTTTTTGCTGATTTCAGCATATGCAGCACAGTCATCAGTAAACAGGTCTGCCGAAGTGCCATATTCGCGCATTTTCACCTATTTCAGTCAGGTACGACCAAAAAAGATTGCCGAAGAAACAGATACCCTCTATGGAGGACTTGCTAAAAGATTAACAGAAAGAAGATTATTCTTCTTCTTCTTCAAATTCACAATCAGTCTAATGAAGCTTAAAGCTTACTTATGTCTCAGATATCAGGTCCCGCAGCCGTCCTGGAGTTATATTTTCAATTCGGTTTACAAACCATTGAAACTTTCCGTTTCTACGGCATTGAAACTACCTTTATTAATTTGCCAACCAAACTCAAGAATTCAGGTTGTCCCCCATCAAAAGGTAGGTGTCGACTTTAAACAATATATTCAGTTTAGATCGCAAAACTAGCTGTGGTGGCTTCGTTAGTTTGCAATATTTAGACATCCAGTTTCCTTGCTACCTTTCTAATAGTTGCGATTACGGCATGTCTGCATTTCCCATTAAACAGAAAGTACAAGTAAAAATGAGAAGCTTGTGCAAACCAAAACGTAGCTTTCAGTAGCAACGATGCTACAGTTTGGAACTTATAAATTTTTAAATCGTTTTCTGCTTCTGTAAATGTGAGCTTGCTAACAGCATCCGTGCCGACCAAACACTGTATAGGGTACATAGTAATAAAGAATAAAATACTGTTCAAAGTCAATGGTACAGTCAAACAAAGTTGCAAATAGCACAAGAGTTTGTCCTTTTTCCACCTGTCCTTATCACTACGATTTGCGAGTTCACCACAGTTTCGCTTGTAAATGATTCCTATCACTACCATCACGGTAAAAATTATTGTAAATATACCCTTAGCTAGATCCATGGTTAGAACTATTATTAGAAATATGTTATACTCGTTAGTAAACGACCATTTGATATAGAAATCATAAGCAAATAGAAGTACATTGTAATATGGCAAGGAAAACAAAAGCGAAAAAATAACTACTTTAACGACAAAGCTCTTATTGTTTATTTTCATAAAGGTTAAAGGAAACCACAGTGCTACTACCCTTTCAAATGCCACACATGCAGAGATTACATCGCTAACAACGCTTGATCCGTTAGTTATACTAAGCAACGAGTAAAAATAGCGTTCTGATTCGTGTATGTGTAAACCAAGATAAGGAGCCATGTCTAGCACTTCCGTTGGAATAAGAGTGACGCAAGTAATAAATCCGCTTATAGCAATTAGGCGATGATACATAAAACTGGTTTGCTGAAAGTCGCCTCCTGTTAATGTGCACAGTGTCATTATGGAGCCACATATTCCTGTCCCCGATGTTGCTAACGCGCCATAATATTGCACGTAGCGAAGCAATACTGCCATACGCACTGCGCCCAAGTAAAACAGAGCATACTGCTTTTTCTCCGCTGTGTTCATTATTGTTGATATATTCCGCCACGCATCCATCAGGACACTAGTGTTCATAGTTTGTTAGACGCTATTGTGATCAGTGATGAAAGAATAAAACGGTCTTTACCAGCAATCAGATTTTTCAGTAACCAAGGGATTGTCACGAAAACTAAATAATTGGGTGCATACACTGCAGTAAATTATTCACGTTTACACCTTGAACCCACAGCTTCAAGAGGTATTTCTAAAACCCTTTTCAGAAACCATTAATTAAGCAAAACTCTACTTTATAGTTGTCTCCAGTTTAATTGTGCAACTCTAGATAAATATTTACCATGAACCTTTCACGCTGCTGCCTGCGCTGTACCATTCCTAACGAACACAAAATATGCTAGTTTGGAATGTAACAGAGAAAGTGAGAACTTTGAACAAGCAAGATTCCAAGAAGTAAGATGTTCTGGTTTTGATTAAAGGAAAGATCCCCTCAGCAGACACAAATTTTTGAATGTTGTAAAAACTGCATATATATATATATATATATATATATATATATGTGTGTGTGTGTGTGTGTGTGTGTGTGTGTGTGTGTGTGTGTGTGTGTGTGTGTGTGTGTGTGTGTGTGTGTGTGTGTGTGTGTGTGTGTGTGTGTGTGTGTGTGTGTGTGTGTGTGTGTGTGTGTGTGTGTGTGTGTGTGTGTGTGTGTGTGTGTGTGTGTGTGTGTGTGTGTGTGTGTGTGTGTGTGTGTGTGTGTGTGCGTGTGTGTGTGTTGCGATGATGTTCGTACACAACCGGACCTTTAGTTAGCTGATCTTGCGAATTTTCACTGCTCTGGAACAATCTGCCTGCTATATTCTGATTCTACATGAAGACTAGCATTACGTACGTAGTGAACTTCATTTTTGTGTAATCCTTGCCATTTGCTTATAATTGAGTATTGAGAAACTATACAACTGCCAATCGAAGGTTAGCCATACTGTAGTGCAAAACGTAGGAGCTTGAGGCTAAATTTAACATTGAATTCCTCTTGACAAATAAGCCTGAACAGTAATAATAATAATAATAACAATAATAATAATAATAATAAAAATAATGATAATAATAATAAAATAAGAATAATACTAATAACTAGCGAAGTAGCGAGAATGGGTTGCCGCTGCTTTTTCCCTTAGGGACACGGGTTTTTTCAGAAGAATGCAACAGTATTTTTGTCGTAACTTTCGCTAGACGCATTTCCCGAAAATGCCGCAAGCAGAAAAGTTGCTCAGCTCGACGAGCTCTTTCATTTGAGTACCATGTCGACTACTTTGAAGAAATTTTTAAAAATCCGGATTTTCGTGGTGAATTCCCGGATTTTCAGTTTTTCAGTCATAACTTTCGCTAGACGCATTTCCCGAAAATGCCGCAAGCAGAAAAGTTGTTCAACTCGACGAGCTCTTTCATTTGAGTACCATATCGACCACTTTTGAAGACATTTTTAAAAATCCGGATTTTCGTTAATTCCCGGATTTTCAGTTTTTCGGCTGTAACTTTCGCTAGACGCATTTCCCGAAACTGCCGCAAGCAGAAAAGTTGCTCAGCTCGACGAGATCTTTCATTTGAGTACCATGTCGACTACTTTGAAGAAATTTTTAAAAATCCGGATTTTCGTGGTGAATTCTCGGATTTTCAGTTTTTCAGTCATAACTTTCGCTAGACGCATTTCCCGAAAATGCCGCAAGCAGAAAAGTTGTTCAACTCGACGAGCTCTTTCATTTGAGCCCCATATCGACCACTTTCGGAAAATTTTTTCAAAATCCGGAATTTTCCGGGTCCAATATCTCGAAATCCGTAAATTTTCCGGAAATTTCGATTTCAGTTTCGAAATCAGCGTCGTCGACTTACCCTATGACCAACTTTTAAGCAAAATCGGAGACAAAAAATTTTTACGTTTCCCTTGGTCCCCCCTTACCATTCTAAAAAATTCCGGGATTCGCCATTCCCGGAATCCGGGAAATATCGGACTGCCCGTGCTTCAGTCAACACTTGACCCCACCCCCAAGCCCCCTTAAAAATTTCAGCCCAATCGGTCAACCCTAGCAAAAGTTAGAGGGGGGGGGACAGGTGTGGTCACGAGATGAATAATAATAATAATAAAGGGACATGCCCAGATGAAAGGGTTGCCTTTTTTGTGTAAAAAGCGGCAATCCAATAATAGTAATAAGAATAAGAATAAGAATCGTCTTTTCCAGCAAAAGCAAAATACATAGGTTGATTAATTTCTCAATTTTGATGTTCGTAATTGTTTTGGATGCTTCGGAAATTCTTATGAATTAAATTATGATTTAATTATGATAAGTGGCTCTTCCTTCACGCCCTTGCCGCTTCTGTTCTGGTGATCAGAACGAATCATCCTGTACCAGAAAAAGAAAAGATGGCGATCCCAAAGGGAAACAAATAAATGCTGTCAGTACCACTGACGCTACGTCGTCCCAGTCCACAGTTTAGATTCGGTGCGGTATTGAACAGAGCATGGCGTGGCCTGAATTATCTCCCAGGGGATGACCCAAAAACCCTCACCATTCCCAAATATCCGATTCCCTCCCGAACCTCATACAATTTACTGCTTGTACAAGCATGAAGCCAGTATGCGAAAGCATCAGGTTCGTGACATAAAGGGGAAATTCTTTGATCTTTTCAATTCTCCGAAGCTTGCAATGGTCAACAACAGAAAATTAGCAGTTTTACGTGTTTTTGCTGCGAGCACTTAGAGACAAATTATTAGATAAATAAAATTCTTTAATTCATAATAATTTGAAACAGTTCAGAACTTTAAAATTAAGAAAAGAATCAACTTATTTATTTTGCTTTTGGAAAAGACGATTCTGAAAAGCTATTCGCTAATCAAACTACATTGACCATCAGTTGGAGCGGTACAGTAACTGAGTGTGACATAATTTGAAATACTCTAAAAACGAAACTAAGAATAAGATTGCAGGAACGCGATGAGTGTGTGAACTTCAGATGCAAAGGAAAAGGAAGTCGTCAAGAGTGCAAAAACTATCGGGGTATCACTCTGCTTTCAGTCTGTAGTAAGCTGCTTGTTGCCATAATTCAGAACCAACTCAGACCAAGACGGGAGTCTAATTCTGCTGAGCAGCAAGCTGGTTTCCGTCCGGAAAGAAGCACTGTCGATAATATCTACAGCCTCCGACAAATTCTGGAAAAACGAATACGCTATGGAAAGCAGCTCGTTGCCATCTTTGTGAACTTTGTAGCTGCGTTTGACAGCATTCACAAACCTTCCCTGTGGATTGCTTTACGAGCCGAAGGAATACCGGGGAAGCTGGTCAGCCTGTTGCAGAATCTCTACGATGGAGGTCACAGCCGCGTAAGACCAGCACAAAAGCTGTCACCTGCATTCAACGTGTCTACGGGAGTGCGGCAAGGCTGTGTGATTTCTCCATTACTGTTCAACCTGGTTATGGACTGGGTGGCTAAAATACAGAGGCCCAGTATTATAGTTGGAACTGATCTCGATGCTTCCTACCTGGCGTACGCCGACGACCTCATACTACTTGCAGATACAGAAGAGGAAGGGCAGCACTACCTGGACGATTTGGCGGAAGCTGCGGGAAGACTTGGCCTGGTCATCAATCCGTCTAAGACCAAAGTTTTTGGCAGCAATAACATCTATCTGAATGGGGACCACATTGATGAGGTCCAGAGTTTCGTGTATCTAGGCTCTAAATTCAGCAGCAACACAATCTCCCCTGAAGAAGATATTGACAGACGTATCGTCAAGGCTACGACCGCGTTCTCACGACTTCGGCCTCGTCTATGGAATAGACCAATTAGCTTGGCCGTCAAAATGAGAGTTTATAACAGTGTCATCCTCGTGGTCTTGCTTTATGCCAGCGAGACATGGAGGACCCTGGATAAAGATCAACGCCACCTAGAGGTATTCCAGATGTCTTATCTGCGCCAAATACAGGGTATCTCGAGATTACACCGGCGGACGAACGACGATATCCGGCGTACATGCCTGAACCAACATACTGTTCCATCACTGGTGGCTGCCAGACGCCTTCGTTGGTTCGGACATGTATGCCGAATGGGAATACACCGACTCCCCAGATCAACTCTTTTTACACCAAGGCCTCCGACTTGGCGGTGTTCTCGGACGGCTCCGAAGAAGGTGTAGATTAGCTTGGTGGAAAGCGATCTTGCCCATTTAAAACCAGCTTACGGCGCAGCATTTAAGCCGCGTGTGCCAGAGACTGGTTAACGATCTGTCAACACCTAGCGGAGGATCGGTTGCAATGGAGAAGAATCGTGCAGGAAGGGATGGCAAGCCACAACCGGGCCCGCGGTTGGAGGCACTAAGTGCAAGTTAAGTGCAAGTAAGTGAGATCTGAGAAAGTAGAAAAAATGAAAAAATTTGGACCCCCCCTTAAGCTCGAAAACACAAGCAGTGTGTTAACCGTTAGCTAATTTTGTGCTTGCCTCGAGCTTTGGAATAACGTACGAATTTTTTTGAAGTGATGGGCCTAATCTCCCGGGGTGGTGGGCCGTTAGCGACCAGAACATCGTTGTTGTTCTGATAACACATAGTGGCATACTCTTATATTATGTACTCTTATATTATATATTACAAATATTAGTAATCAAACATTACAGATGTTGAGAATCAACTAAAACAAGTGTTGCAACTCAATCTTAAAAACAAACACTAAAACTATTTGTTACTGATGTGTGCAACCTTTGGTCTGTTAGCTAAATTGATCAGCTCAGATCTGATCTACCAGTTCAGTGTGATCGAAATCTGTGTGCGAGTAAGGTGTGTCTTTCTACCGTGGTTCTGTAATTATATTTCGTCTGCCGTAACCATTTCATGCCGGTAAATTCTTGTAAGCCGTTCTTGTGATCGTAGTCGGTAAGGTTAGTTTATTAGTTAGGTAGGTAGGATTTATATTAGAATCACTGAGTTAGGCCGGTCAGATTACCTGCAGTCGATCCGCCCTTTAATTCTGAGTTAAGTTCCAGACAGTTAACTTAGGATTAACATATGGCGACCGTGCACAGTTTGACTCTGTCTGGTTGACCATCACTTTTCGACGAAAATTTTGAATTTTCAAAATTTCGAAATTTTTCACGATTTTGATATTTTTAATTTTTCTTGTTTATTTGCAATTTAGATAATTAGTTTTGATTAGTTTTTCTTAGTTTTTATTGAGTTTATTCCATTCTTTGAATTTTTCAAATTATTGAGATGATTGAGCTAGTTCATAGCTACCCTACTTTTGCCTTGGAAACTGTGGTCGGGGGAACTCCCCGACTTCACTGCTGAGTGACCCCCCCAGAAAATTTTGGGGACGGACTTCCCCCCTCCGGAAATATATTGGGGAGGCTTTGGGGACTCTCCACGAATTTTTTCAGCCGTTTTTGGGGAAATTTTAGCCACCCCCCCCACCCCCCCTTGGGCTCCGGACTTCACATCAGGATTTGGGGGAGATTTGAGCTGAGAAGGTGAAGGGTTCACTTTTTGGTGAACACGACACCACTCAAACTTTAGGGAGGTAATTTTATAAATTAAATTAATTATATATTAAGCAGCAACGCCTACCTGGTTGACTCCCAGGGCTGCTATAAAAGCCATAATTTAATTATAAATTTAGGTTTGTAAATTGTGAATTTCAGGGTCCCCCCTCTTTCAAATTTCTTAAAGTTTTAGGCTTATTTTATTCTAAATAGGCCCCCCCTAAGTTGTATTAACGCGCTAGGTATATATATTTAGTTTAGGGATATTTTTGGTCCACCCCTAAGGACCCCATTTTCAAATTTTTTTTTGAGTCCAAAAACTTAGAAATTTTTGGACCCCCCATCTGAAATTTTCTATACTATCCAGAAATGAATTCTCCGTATTTTTCTGTACCCCCCCCAGTAGGAATTTTCAAATTTTCAATCGACAGGATTTTTTGTAGGACCCCCATTTTGATTTTACACTGTCGGTTACGTACGTAAAAATCTAATTTTCGTAGGCCTCGATTTTTCTGTAAAAGCTTTCTGGAAACCGATTTTTGGTCATTTTAGTACGAGTAGGTGGTAAACAAGCTGTGATAAACGTGCCCCCCTTCAAAATTTCGATTTCGGTTCAAAAAAGGTAAAAATCGATTTTGACCCAAAATCGTCAATTTTGACCCAAAAATCGACGAAAATCTCAATTTTTGGCCGATTTTTCTATTTTCAAGGGCTAATAACGGTTGGATAACATCAACGCCATCACGCCAGACCTATAATTCGAAGATTTTCCGGAAAATGACCAATTTTCTAAAAACCCCCCCTGTCAAAATTTTTTTTGAGATTCGGACATAGTCATTTTTGAGCTAATTTTTGCAAGTTGGTATTTGGACCCCCCTATAGGTTTCAGTAGGTGCTCCACTCGTTTCTGAGCACAAAAATACCAGATTTTGTCTAAATTTTGGAAAAATTTTCCATTTTGGCACCGATGTTTCGATTTTTCACATTTTTGGTCGCGGTGCCCCCCCTAGAGATTTTTCCATTTTGAGTATTTTCGTGGGTTTTGAGCCTATCTACGACTAAAACTACGGTCGTAGAACGTACCCTAACTGCAGATTCCCAGGATTTCTAGAATTTTTACGATTTTGTCCCAGAACGGATACTTTTTTAGTTTTTGGTCTTTGACCCCCTTATAGTTGAATTTCAATTTACAGCGATTGGCCCAATTTTGTTAAATGCTACGGTTAATTCCACGAACGTAGAGCGTAATCACGCTAGAATTGCTAGGTTTTCTTGGATTTTTCCGATTTTTGCCAAAATTTCAGATTTTTCCTTTTTCGTCGACGTGCCCCCTTGTGTGTTTTTTCTGATAATGCCCAATTTTCGGACTTTTTCCCAAGAACGACTATAAACACGAGTCGTAGAATAATTTATTGAGTCTTTTGCTACGCTTACATCATATTTCCAGTAATTTTTGACCAGACTCGACATTTTTTGTATGTGCTCCTATACAGTTTCGAATTCTAACCCTAATGTTTGCTCGGTTTTTTCTTCATCCGAGAACGTGGTAGAAAGTTTAATGAAGACATACCCCAATCAGAAGACTATTTCATCGGATCAAATTTGTTCTGTCTTCTCTTCTTACGCGGGGGTAGTAAAGTCTAAATTACCATCTAACCACCAATTCGGACGAACAAACTTAGAAAATTTTCCAAATTCCAGCTCTCCCCAGAGCTTGGTACGTTGGCTGACCCCCGTCAGCCCTACAACTGTAAGTCTATTTTATTGTGCGTTTGTGTGTGTGTCTGAGGGTCATCCCTATATTTTATTATATTGTTGTTATTACTGTTATAATTACTAATAACTTGTTGTTTCTACCTTTATTAAAGTGTATTTAGTTAGGCTGAGTCTTACTGAGCTCCTGCTAGGTAGGTAGTTCAATTCTGAGTGAGTGAGAGTGCGAGTCATCTCGCCCTTAGGATCGGATTGTCTACTGCGTATACTGTCTGGCGAGGCTGTCCCGACCGTCTCCTGTAGTCGGTCAGTTATCCATCTGTGCCACAGTCTCCGCGTCCGCTACGTCAGGGCGTGGTAACGGTGTTAGTACGTAGGTTACACTACTAGCCCCGCTACATTTCTAAGAGTTTGTAAAGCTAAGCTGAACTTATGGTTTCTACGGAGGAAAGAATTCGCCGCTGAGTTATATATAGTTGAATTCGGAAATTTATTTCAAAATACATTTGAACTCTTCAAGGCACAGTTTATTGTAAAATTGTAAACAAAAATTAAAGTTATCTGAAATTAGCAGTATTTATTTAGTTACTTTGGTCTTGGTGCTAATATCTAGTGTTGTCACGTTAGAGAAAAATCCGGGTCGGGCCGTTCTTAGTCATCCGAGCCGGGACCCGGGCCAGGCCAGGCCCGTCCCGACGCCCGAGCCCGAAACAGGCCCGAGGCCGGCCCGGATGTCGGGCCCGAAACCGGCCCGAATGTTCAAAATTGGTGAAAATGATTTTTAAAGTGTTGTTGCAGTTTTCAACAGATAATAAACATGAATGATGATAGGAAATAAATGTAAAAATAACATATTAGCCAAAACCATAAATTGGCTTAGAAGCAATCTTAATCTTAAACAACATTTATTGTACATTACTTTTAACCTCTCCTGTCGCCTCTCGGAGTTTCATAAACGTAGTCTAATCTATTAACCAATAGATACAATAAATTAATGCGTCACTGACCAATCCCACATACAATCATTGAAAAAACTTAAATCGGTAAATCGAGATTCGAGAACGGTATACCGAGCTCCAGCGTAGTAGAAGTGCCAAAGAAGCAGTGATACTAGTTTTAATCAATCTTTGATATAAATTATACAATAGATTTAATTGATCAATTGAAGTGGAAAGCTTCTAGCTTTAAGTATTCTCAATAAAAATTTGGTGTTTTTCTTTCTATTCAATTTTTTTCGTTAGACCCGGAAACGGCTCTGGAAAAAATTCGGGCCTGTTTCGGGCTGGGCCCGAAAAAAATCCGGGCCGGGCCCGGGCCGGGCGATATCCCCCCGAGAAAACTCACACAGCTGTGGTTTCTTCCGGTGTGAAATATTCCTTGAGTTTCATATATTTTCATGGCAATTCAAAAGAAATGATGAAGCAAATTCTAACTTGGCTAATTAAGTAGTTTGTCAATATGAAGTCACTAGTTGGGTGGTCGAAGTTCATTGAGTTGGTTAGGTCTTGTAGTTGATCGGATGTGGGTTTCTAGCATACATTGTGGCAGCTGAGATTCGAGAAGTCCACGCCTTTGTAGTTTTTCAGAGGTGAAAATTCACAATGGAGAAAATTACACCGTGACAAATGTAAACTGTGGAATATGTTCAAGGTCGTAGTGTTCGGATTGGCCGAAACTTTCTATGGTTGGCTTGGCTTGGCTTGGTCGGAGTTTGAAGTTGGCCGGCCAATTGGCCGTTGGCCGTTGGCCGGCCAATGGCTAATGGCCAACGACCAATTGGCTGGACGCTGGCCGGCCAATGGCCGTTGGCCGGCCAACGGCCAACTGGTTGGCCGTTGGCCGCTCGTTGGCCGTTTAAAATTTAACACGATTTTAGCATCACGTTAAATTTTAATCCTTCAAAAATTAATTAAAAAATTTTGAAGGCCTAAATTAAAATTCTAATTCCAAGGTACCGCAGTTTAACATTTCAGCGTTATTTTAATCTATATTTTGTTCAGATTCATCAACGTTTGTCGGGAGATTTTTTTGGCGCACGCGAAAAACTGACAACTTTTTAAATTTCCTATG
>JASAND010003081.1:0-40454 GCA_030248195.1 Trissonchulus latispiculum
TTACACATGCTATGTTGAGTTTTGACCCGACAACATCAACTTAAAATGGCTCTATGGGATGCTACATTGTGGAATTCATTCATTCTTTACATCAAACCAGTATTATTAAGTGGCAAAAGGCGAACTACATTTTCCACCATTGAACTTCAAACTTCCGCCATGGTTGTTTGTTTTCCACCAGGAATCCGAGCCTGGAGGTCTGGGGAAAACCTGACGCTGGTTCCAGGCTGTGTCTAAAATTACAGACCCGGATACAACTTTGCCCCCTCTACTATCAGGTAAAATTGAGTGTAGACGCAATTTGTGTGCAGTTTCATAGCTACTAAGGAGCCTCTCCTCTGCCAATGTTGCTTATTGCCGCTATCACCATAAAACGCTGAAATCTGTTAAAATTTGTAACTATCTAAACTATTTAACTTACTTTAAGACTAAAAAATTTTGCCACTATCAACAATATTTAATGAGTACAGGTTAGCAATTGCCGTTGGAGTACTAATGCCCAAATTAAAAGGATTGATATTAGCCAGCAATATTAGATAACTGTTATCTAATTTTCTAGATTTTCAATCAATCCCGAAATAATAGCTAACTGATATCTTTTATATCTGATAACTGTTATCTATTTTTCTTGAATGACAACAGTGATCATCAAAAAATAGATAACAGCTAGAAAATTTTTTTACAGTGCAAGATAATGAATGATTCGTCAAAGAGGGATCGCTAGAGCGTACTTTGTTGGAGGGGTCAGTCGTTAGCGAGCAGACCATATTGCTCTGATAACAAAGAGCGTTTGCCAGTGGCATACTCTTATCATTATGTACTCTTGGTGGTAGTAATAAGTAAAGTATATAACGAAAGCCGTACAGTAGAATAATAATAAAAAATTTACAAGTTATATTACAAAGTTCAAATTGCAAAGAAATGAAAATTTGCTGAGTATTTAGTAGGAGAAAACTTGATCCGTATTGGCGTAGCCTATTTTTTCAGTCTTACATATTTTTGTAGCCAACAAATTTCAGATTGCCTGAATCTCATACTTATAAATTCCTTACAGTGATGGCAAAAATAGAGAGAATATCAGAAAACAGTAATAAATTACGATCTGAAGTGTAATGGATTCTTTCCAACAGATCGGCAATTCGTGGTTCGAATCCCGGCAGAGCCAAATCTTTTACAATAAATATAATCACCTTGCTTTCAACAGAGCTCAATTAGTGTTTGAGGCCGGCCGGGGTTTTACCGGCCGGCTGCCGGCCGGCCGCCGGCCGGACGATCGCCGGCCGGCCCGGCCGCACCCGTCGGCCGGCCGGCCGGCCGGCGGCCGGTGAGCCCATAGGCCGGCCGGCTACCGGCCTATAGCAGTTTGCAGTGCAGTTATTAAAACTGCTAAGAAATTTATTTTCGGTTGTTATCTTAGAAAAATAGCACAGCATAGCATACAAAATTAGCAAAACTAGATTTGGAGTCCATTTTAAGCTTAGTTGCTCTATTTTGTAAATTTCTGATTGGTGATTTGTATCCCAGCCGGCAGCCGGCCGGCCGGCCGGACGGCCGTTAGCCGGCCGGCCTCACCGGCCGCCGGCTGGCCGGCCGGCCGGTAGCCGGCGGCCGGCCGGCGAGCCAAAGTCGTCGGCCGGCGGCCGGCCGCCGGCCGGCTAACGCCGGCCGGCCTCAAACACTAAGCTCAATACAATCTCAACTTAAGTCCTCAACTTTTACAGTGACGGTTTAAGATGAAAAATACTCTTTATTAATGAGTCGAAAAAAGAATAAAGTAATGCGTAAGATTAAAGTCGAGACTCTGATAAGAAATTTGTAAAAACTTTAAAATTTTCGTGCCCATCCAACACATGTATAGAGTTGATATATTAATTAATTACAAAAGTAATTCATCAAAATTAGTTAATCTCAAAAAATAAGTTTGACCTGCAAAAAACTGCTGGAAATTCTATTATCTGAGGAAAACTTTTGACATAAACAATCAATCAAAGTGTCCACTTTCTATGAAGTTGAAAAGTCGGTACTCTGAGGGACTGTAATTTTTTCGATAGAGTCGAAGTGTTTTTATCAAACTAATTTTCTCAAATTTTGAGGGTTTTTGAACTCAGAAATATCTCAATCCAATTTGAGTCAAATGGGAAAACAGCCAAAGTTCAATTCTGCAGCGGCAGTGAAGAAAAAACAACTGCTCACGAAAAAATTATAGTTCTCTGTTGTTTGATTTATGCCCTGAAAATTGAAGGTTTTTCAGCTTTTTCCAGTCCTCACAAAGAATGACAGGTGATTTTTAAAGACTAGACAAAAATTCAGATATATATATATATATATATATATATACATGTATATATATATATATATATATATATATATATATATATAACGTATACTATTAATACAAATTTCCTTGCCAAACTTGCCCTTCCCCTACTTTGAGCTCGCTTTTCAGCATAAAGACAATATCAAATTAGCTTTAAGCAAGCCAGAAATACAAATTCAAATGTTTATTCGTCTTAACTGAAAATTCAACTTGAATTAGAAATAATTTTTAACAATAATCCTAATAATAATAATAATAATAATAATAATAATAATAATAATAATAATAATAATAATAATAATAATAATAATAATAATAAAGAAATTAAAGTTTAGTTACAGTGAACAGTAACAGCGACTAACCTAAAAGTAAAATTTAATATAACGTAAATATAATTAAATAAATATAAATGAATCAGTAAATGGGAAAATTTAAAATACTAAAGCTGTTAACAAATCAAGGTGTAGGAACAGTTTGTCAAAATAATAAAGACAAGCCTGTAAGCTAAGTTATTGAAATGTGAAATTACAAAATAAATTTCAAATTTAGTTTCGAATTCCAAAGTTTAATTCTGACGATCACATACAAGTCAGATGAAAGGTACAGTCACTTTAGACTCAAGTAGTTGTAAACTTTGACGATCAGTTGTGCCTGAAGTGTGCTTTCTCGAGTGTCTTCGCAAATAAACATTTCCGCACGAAACTTTGGTGAGAATCATTCATTCTATAAACAAATCGAAATTACGCACACCTTGAGAATGTGAAAAAATTTTCTGAAACATTCAAATGCAGCAGGCTAAATCAGGTGAACAAAATCAATTCTCGGCTTAAGGTTTGGCCCAGGCCCATTAGCACAATACTAATGAATTTTTAAAGCTAAAATTAAAGCTTTAATAATACTTTACTAAATAACCTTAGCTTATTAAAAATTTAAATTCTTGCCGAGGATCGAAGCACCAGTTTTTGGATTTCAGATTAAAAATTGCCATCACTTCGTTGTGACATAAAGTTAAGAACAATCTGTAGCCTTATTCGAAACCTTTGGCTTAGAAGACGGTCGGAGCAAACTGACATGAAAGATTGTAAAATTTACACTTTTCACAATTTAAAATTAGTCAAGACATAAAAAGTAGCACCCGCTGATTGATTTACGGTCAACATTTGCCTGTAAATTGTTAATAAATCTTTCAGCTGTGGAAGATTAATTTCGATCGTTAGACAAAAACATCTAAATTCGCACTCCGGGTAGTTCAACCAGAGGTGAGATCAAAATTCGCGGGTGCAGTCAAAGTTTCGAAAATGAAAATTGAAATTTACACAACATGGAAAACAAAGCATGAAAAGTTGAACTCCTGAGAGAGCAAGATATATAAATATATTTCATATACACAGCAAGATGGCCCCAGAAGTTTTAAAATTTGTTACATAAATGTTAATGCAAATTCAAAATGATGTAACTTTTCCGAAACAGTATTATAAAAGAGGAAAGACCGAGAATGCACAATCAAACCACTTAATTGATGTTAATTTTACTATCCTATTTATCATAATCGTGTGCTATATTTTGGGTATTTCGGATGATCAAAATTATATTTCCAATTTTAAATTTTTAGAAAATTGTTCTGTGCAAGCAAAGATGAAAGCTGGGAAATTTCAAAAAAACAACGGTGTCCATATCATCGAAATGATCAAATCTTAATCGAAATTCAAAATTATTTCCTAGTTGCTTCCTTCCTAAATTCTCAAATTGACTGAAACAATTTCTTTAAACCACCTTACCAGAATTTATGAAACCTGATTTGCTGATGCAGCAACCGACCTCCACCCAAGCAACCAGGGCTTCTGACTGGGAAAAGAAATGTTTTTCAGAAAAATAAATAGTCTCTTGCCTTTTGTCAGGACATAATTTATGGGCCCGTCTTGACCAGTTCCTAATCATCTCAATTTTAAACTTGACAACCAATAAATTCCAAAAGTTTGAGCCAAAAGCTTTGTCTAACAGTCATCTTAAGTTGGTCTTAAAATTGCCCCTGCCCAGAACTAGCCCCAGAAATTATGAACAAGATAAATTCCCCCACCCTCGGGACCCGGGAGGAACTCAATAAACTTTTCAGACCACCCCAGAAAAATACATCTCCATTTATTTTTTGTCATTTTTTCCTGCCCGAAAACCAGCAAGATGGATATCTTTCGGGTAAAAAAACCATTAATTTTCAAACAAATTTTAAAGGCAAACAATAGACTGATAAATGAGCCAGACTTTGGCAACAATATTAGAATTGCTTCTCTTCAAATAATATTGCAAAATTAAACGAAATAAAACCAAATTCTGTAGCACAGCTTAAATTTTGTTGCAATTCCTGCCCAATTTAATCATAAGTAATAAACTTGCCACGTGTATGGAAGCGGTCACTTTATGAGTTGAAAATAAATTTCAAATAAATCTCAGAAAATGGCTAAACCTGGGAGAACTTCGCAAGATTTAGATTAAATCTGGGATTATAATTTACCGCTGATAAAAAATTGCAACAATTTCATAATTGCAAGTCACAAATTGTAGAAATTCGTAGAAATTGCAATTTCAAATTTATCGCTGACATTTGTTGATTTAGAGGGAATTATTCAAATACGGTGTATTAATACAGCTGTCAGCTCTGCGGTAGGTAATCAAATCTTCAAAGATTTGCAATTTTCACAAAATTGCAGAGGTTGCTGTATAATCGCAAGGGCAGTACACGTGAGTGCACTCCAATAGCCACACTAGGAATAAATTACCATGTAACGGGTTTTCTGTAAATTGGCGTTTCGCTTTTATGATCTCGTCAAATTGTAACAGTAGTTCATTTTATGACTCAATTTTAAAGTTACACTCCCCGTAGAGTCGACGACTTGACGGTTACAGTCGGTCTACAAAAATAATATTATACTACTTTCAGTCGAAACTAATTCTATTGTAAAGTTTCTTCTGTAAAAACTCAAATAAACATAGCATAATTGTGTTCTGCAAACAAACGTCAGTCAAAAATAACATTGTTTGCACGAGTAAATTTAGAGAAATTTTAGGTTTCAAATATGGGGGATCTATTCTCTGCCAGCTACCATGCAGCTCGCTCCCAAATGGCGCTCGCGCTTATGCCTTGTGAGCTGACATGGGCCCTAGCGCATTTATATTTACAAAAGACTCAGCTCCGGAAAACTTGAATCAACAACGAACTTCAGATTTGAGTTCTGTAACACGGAAAACGATTCGCACAAATCAAAGCCAAGAAATTCCGTTGTACCGGTGGGGCACTTCTGAATCGAAAAGTTCGAAAATTAAATTAAATTAAATTAAAAACTTTTACAAACTGCATTTGAGAGCGTGGTCGAAAACACACCCGAACCAAATTTCTGCCTGATAGATTGAGTTTTGCTTCGTCCAAGACTTGGGGCTTGGTTAAGCTTCTATAAGATGCCAAATCGAATCAAGTTAATTAGACGTCTAGCCAAATGAGGAAAATGCATGCAAGGAAACATGCCTTTCTGGAATTCTTCATGTTAGCAACTTCTACTGCACCAATAATCAACCCCATAATGAACAACAAAAGACATTGAAGTAAAAAATAGATCTAGAAAGCTTGGAATCAGTGAAAAGTTGACAAACTAACTGAGCAGAATTGGAGAAAAAGTCATGAACAAACGGCTTCCTGTTACTGGGCAAAGAATTAGCCGCCTCAGAAAGCGGCGGAAAGACCCCAAAGTCAGTGGCACACTTTAAAAGGGCAAATAAATTCCTGGATACAAAGCTGAAGCCAAGGACTGGACTGGACTAAAAGGTAATAAAGGCCCCCTCGTTGGAGGGGAGGGTTGTGTTCAGTTTGGGTCACAACAACATTCGAAGGGAGAGGCCTACTTACCCACACACAACACACATATACGCATACACTGTGTATATGTGTGTATGTGTGTGTGTGTATGGAATCAATATGAGTAAAAATGCGGGGAAGATAGATCATGCTGCTGAGCAGACCCAATTCAGTTCTTCCTTTTGGCTCTGACCGAGGGAAAAGTGTCACTGGAGCAAGGAAGAACTGAACTGGGTCGGAAAATCCTCATTAGGATCTACTGTTATATATACACATATAAAGTATATATAAATATATACATATATAATGTAGATATAATTCTTATATACATATGCAGAGTCTATATATCAGTGTTCTACTATAAATGTTATATGATTATATATAATATATGTAAGAGTAGATGCAAAAGACAGATGAATTAAGTTTAATTTAGTGCCTATATAGTATATACAAAATGTGTAGATGGCTCTAATACATGGAAACACACATTAAGCCTGACCACACATGTTTACATGTTTACAAACACAAGCCCATATTAAATATGCTACGGGTTTGAAAATTTGTAAACATTAAGTAGTGAAGGGTTCGGCCAGTAGACAAGGCTTGAATTGTTGGCTGCCTGAGATATAGAAAATTTTTAATTTCAAAATAAACTGACTAGGGAATTGAAACATGAAATGGAAAATGCAAAGAGTTTCTCTTCTAAAAGAACAATTGCTATTATATTATCTAAAGCTTGCATGAACTAAAACTGCAATAGTTTTCCAAAATTGAAGTCAAATGTTGGGAATTTCTGTAAAAAATTTACTCTACTCGGAGTTGAACCACGAACCAACCGACCTGCAAGCTAGAATCCTAGTCCTTACAACTCGGAGTAGCGAATTTCAAACAGCAGCCAAATGAGTGAAAGAAAATGATTTCGGAACTCTGGTAGAATTAAATTTCGTTTTTGAATTTGTGAATTAGCCGCAAACAGGCAAATCTTTATGCATATTTAGACATAAGTTAAAAGTGGAACTTGAGAAATACTTAAAATTGCGTAAAAGCCATTTCTACATACGGCAGACCACTAGTCAGTACTCGCAAGCAACCGGTCACTGCAAAAAGTTCAACTGCAACAAAACCTGCAATATGACATCGTTAGTGATTTGAAAATTTGGAATAGTCTTTCAAGCGATGCAAATTGCACAATATTTATGGATATATACGTATACAGGTTCTAAACATGTACATTTTGTAAGTTTAAAATTTTGGAAATTTTAGTAAAAACCATTATTATGATATAAATAATAGAGGAAGCGCGACTGACAGCCATAACACAAAATTGTTGACATTTTATTTCCCGATTAGGCCTAGAGATTAGAAAAATAGGTATTTCTGACGTTTAGAATTTCAAAATTTGGCGGATTAAAACAGCAACATTCAGAACGTATTTGGGGTAAACTGTTGCAATTAGAGCTTTCAAGGGAAGAAACAAAAATTATGTTGTTCGTTCGGGGTTCGAACCAGTCGCTACTGGGTTGCGAGCAAAATCTTAGACCACTGCGTCATATTGAAAAGCACAATTTCAGAAAGGGATTTTGCTGCTATTTCGTTGAAAAAAGAATTTAATTAGTTCTATCCAGGAATGGAGTTAAGCATAAGCTAAGAATAAAACTGTTTGGTCCAGGCTAAACTTAAGCACAAAGCGCAAAAAATATTCCTTGCTCCGGTTACGGAAATACAAGACCTGACTAAAATACCGAATTTGGTATTGTTTTAGGAAGACCAGACACTTAATGACGAACATTAAACCGGCAGAAACTATGTCAACTATGTATTTTCTACCAGACAAAATGCGACTGCCGAAACAAAGTTTCGGCAATAAAAGTTGCAATATAGTGTGCAAAATGTAACATTTCTAGTGTATAACAAGGCTGTAATGTTTCCTAGCAGTTGGTTTGGAACAAGTGTCCACTAAACATTAATCATCTAGCATTAGGGTCCACCAATATTTCAAACCTCCTAACTCAAACCCACCATTCAAATTTGTTGCAAACCCTGGGCACATGACTCTACAATTCCGTAGAACGAAAACCGAAAAATTGCTTGTCGGAGACGTTAGGAGTTAGGACGCCAACCTTATGTTCGGAATTTTACCAACCGAGTTAAATTCGCATAACTGGCTTAAAAACACAACAACAAAGGTTAGTGGAATTAAGATCAACTTACTGAGAAGCTAGTTAAAAACTTTGGTTTTGTTTCTAACACCGTTAGGTTCATTGGTTTGGGTTAGAATTTAAGTTGTCTCAGTCGAAACCTGAAAAATTAATTTGCTGCTAACTAAATAGTCTACGTTTCAGCTTTAATGTTTAAGTTCCAAACAAAACGCAAAGGGGAGTTAAGTACTATTCGAGCATTTATATTAACAATTTCAGTCCCCAGAGAAGCGTCATACTGTAAGCAGTAGACTTGAAGAAATAAACTAAAACTCAGTCATACTATAGATGCTTAAAAAGTATTCTAAAACTTTTTCCTGTCTACAAAATGTTGTGACTGAAAAGTGGAAGTTATTTAAAGTATAGAATTTTCGCAGAATTTTTTCTATGATCCCACACACAAAGTTGAGTTTAACTTAACTTTCAGCTGAGGCCGACACACTGTAGGGAGGCCACACAAGACGATATTTTTAAGTTTACATATTTGTTTTAAATGTTTAATTTCGTTAAATATACAAAATGTTCTCTGTAAAAGTTTCACTTTTGCACCACAATTATACCCACATAAACACCGCAATAAAAGCTAAACGTAGCCGTAAAACCAACTTCAAAAGATGGTAATCTTTTGACAAATTTTGAAATTGAAATTGCATTCGGAATTGCAGTTTTAAATTCGCCAACAGCCCTAGAAACAAAAATAGTTCTCTAGAGGTTATTAATTGGAACAGCCAGCGCAAAACACAGCAACCTACACGAAGTTTGCCTGCAATTTGACAGCACCGCTCCACAACAAAGCAACAGCCGCACGCAGCAAATTTCGCATAGAGCACAACTCTTAAATTCGCACTTCTACTTTTGCTGTATTAGAAAGTTTGCGGATTTATGAATGAAAATTTTAGGTTTCTTTTGATCTTGCTGTATGAAGCAATGATCTTGAAAATAACGTGTTTCCGTCAATTAATGGTGCAAAATCTGAATGAAAACAGAAGAGCGTAGATCGAATCGTGATTTGAATTGAATGATTCGACTTGATTTAATTTTTTGTTAATAAAATTATTTAATTATGTCTCGAATTTAATTGTGGTGAAAGGAGGAATATAACTGCTGGTGGGATTTGTAAGATAAAACACACTTTGAAAGTGTTACCACTTTCAATCTGCTAGTAAGCATCGAAAACGTTTTCGAAACAATAGTGTTAAGATGAACTACAACTAATCTCACAAAGATGACGCCTAATATAAATACCGGAATTCATTTGCATAAAATCTTAAATTCATTTTTTTCCGGTTTCAATTTTTAATTTTTAATTTTTTAATTTTAGTTTAGATGGTCATAAAAAGCACAATTCTGACAACTTTAAACAATTTTCCTTCGCAATAACTTTTTTCCGACTGAGGTAGTATTCTATATACTAGAAGGAATCTGTAGATTATATAAAAGTGTATCTATCTAAAATCCATAAATGAATCAGATAATTACTTTAAGTAACAATAATTCCCCATTTAATCGAAACTTGTGACACGAAAGTGTCACCCTCTATCTGATAGAAACTTAATGTAGCCGAGATTCTGGAACATTATAAAAGCATAATTTCTAGAGCAATGTTAGGTTTCTAGAAATGACCAAAGTCCAACCAGTTTGGTCCGTAATATTAGATGAGAGTCTAATTTAGAGATTTCATCTCCTGAAGCTCAGAAACCAGATATAGAATCTGGCATTAGCCTAAAGGGAAGGCCAAAAGTGGAACACTTCAATTAGACTAAGCTGTAGTGGTACCTTGTCCGTATAAATCATATAATGTGTATATGAAAAGTATATAATGTATATTTATGCTGTAGCTTGTATTGTACTATATATTTATTTTTAGGATAGGATATGGAGTGAAGATATACATAAAATACAATTTTGATTATCAGTCCTAATGAATAAATAAATAAATAAATAAATAAATAAAGTAAACTGATAGCGAAACAAGAAACGGGCAACCAATTAGATCAGAGTAGGTCAACTAACACGTACCTAAACAGAACCTAATCTTGGTAATCTAGCCTAAATAGGTCAGTTTTCCGTGGGACAGAAAATGTCAGATCCTTCTGGCACAGGGAAAACTCCCCCAAGCTGAAACTGTCTAGACTTGGTACTTGACGGGGGCTGGTGTCGCCACTGTCTTAGCTCAGGTGTCAGAACGAGGTTCTACGAACCTCAAGGGCGGTGGATCGAATCCCATTCAAACATATTTTGTTTGTTTTCTGTTTTTCTTTGTTTTATTCTCGTTCTTTGATAAGATTCACTTTTTTCGGAAATCAATTAAATTTAATTAAAATGAGCGGGGGGCTGTACGCGGACAAGTTGGTGACAAGCATGCCTCAAAGGTTTTTAACAAATTGAGATTACTCAATTTATTAAAAACCTTAGAATTCCACCTTAAAACTTGAAAACCCACTTTGGTAAGACAGAATTAGATACATTTTTGTCAGCTACAGACGTTCAGAGAAAGCAATATGGTCAAACTGGCAGGATGTCGGCTTCCATATCGGATGGTCGATGGTTGGATTTCTTAGCTGAGTCAAATTTTTACAAAAATCATCATTTTTACAAAATCACTTGAGTACAACCCTTACTTAGCAATTTAAATCCATGTTTAGTACTCACTGCCATGCACCTTCACCTCATGTGTCCAAAACTGCAAAACCATACTACTGTTAGAACATATTTCTAAAATTCCACCTCAACATAGAGTCACCTGAGCACAGGCAATACAGAAAAGGTTTTAGATTGAGTGAAACTCAGCTCAGGAGGACTAATGCACTGTTTGAAAGCTAACACTGTACCCACATAAACAGAGCAAAAGGCCGCTATACCACAAAATTGAAACCTATAAAAGCGAATTGATATATGAGCTGGCTAAAACATGGTGACGACTTGATGTTTATCCAAAACCCTGAAACCTAAGCCTGACACAGTGCTAGCGAAAACTGGCTGTTACTGAAAGAGTATAACCTAGACTGGAGGGATTAAAAAATGATTAGGCCAAATGGATTGGTTCTTGGTCATGTTAGCAATTATTAATTAGTAACAACATTATGCTAATTGTCAGAACCGTAAGGTTTTTCATCGAAATTAACCAAAACACAATGACATAGTATATGATGTGAAAGCATAAACTACAAACTAAAAGTTTGCACATGTAGGGACAAAATTTTTAAAAAATCACAAATTTGGCAACAAAACCAAAACCAAGTGATAAATCTACAGTCCAAAAGCGTATCACTACTTATTGCAAGCCATCTAAAGATACACGTAATTAATGACAACACAGCTTTAGCTTGCGTATCTGCTGGTAGATTGATAAGCCGCTAAGCCAAAGCCTCAAGCCAGCCACCATACACAGGAGTAATGAAAAAGATTTACTGTTTGCACAAATGTCCATCTAACATGAATTAATTATGGACTTAGGGATGTATTTAGGCCTAAGCAGATGGTCAACCTTGAATGAATTGAGAGTGACCTACCCTTTAGACGGGGGGACTGGTATACCCGTAAAATTGCACAATGTTTTGACCACTCTGCAAAAGGTCATTCATCACATGACCAATGATGGATACATTTTCAAAAATCTGTCACGGCTTTTGGAGCGGGCAGTAGGGGCGGAAAAATTTAGTTTATCTTAAGTAGGGATAAGTTTAGGATCAAAACTTTTCATTTTCAGAAACAAAAAATGCGGGAAAGGTAGGGAAATTCTGTGTCCTAAAAAGGGTTTTGTGGGTTTTGTTTCTAAAATCACTTTTCCTTAAAAGTTTCATGTCAAGTTTAAAATTTGGTGGGAATTGACTCAATTTGACAATCAATTTGCCTAAATAAAAAAGATTGTTAATATTGACCCAGAGAAACTATCAAAATCTTTTCACTTCTGAGTAGGTTCAAGAGGATTGGATAGTCACAAGTTTCGTTGGACAACGAATGATACAAACTCCAATTGTGAGCTTTTTAGATTTATCGGATATTGAAGATTTTTCTGTGAACCCAGAACCAGGTTAATAAGTAGCCAACCACAATTTCTTCCAAAAGCTTTCGTCATTAATTAGGCAGTAGCAAATATTTCACAGGTTTAGTTTGCCTCAAGTGGTTGTTTATTACCTACAAGTACTTCAACAGACAAATTTTATCCCCCTCATAAGGACTATTGTTTCCAGTGTTTGAAAACATTCATAAATTATTAACGGGTCACTAACAACTTCCCATCTTATGTTATATAGCCACAAACCTGTACTTAGAGTTATGCAATTTCCTTAATCACTTAATTAGCAGGTGCGAATTTAATTTGTTGGGAACACAAGATCAAAGAAAAATTGGAAATGTGAACTAAAATTCCTTCCGTAGGTTTGTTTCACTGAAAATGAAAGGAAATCTTGTAGATTATTGCTGTGTAGAGGACAATACATGTAATTTCGGATCCGCTTATCCAACCAATAACTAACTAACTAATAGCAAGACTACCTAATATAAGAGTGTGCCACTAGGCACACTCTATGTTATAAGAGCAAAGACTATGCCCTGCTCGCTAACGGCCCACCCCCCCCCCCCCCCGCCCGCAAATCAGTACCTAGTCGAAACGGGGGTACGCTCACTTGCTCTATGTTTATGTGCTTAAGCTCGAAAGCACAAGCAGTGCGTGCGCAAATTTTGTGCCTGCTTCAAGCTTTAGAACACAAACATAGCGCACAAAATTCTTTGAAGTGAAGGGTCTAATTTGCGGGGTTGGGGTGGGCCGTTAGCGAGCAGAGCACAGTTTTTGCTCTGATAACAGAGAGTGTGCCTAGTGGCACACTCTTATAGTGTTGTTTCAGTAACCGATTTTAGTTTCAGTTTCAGTTTCAGTCGGCTGTCCAAAACGGTTTCAGTTTCAGTCGGCTGTCCAAAACGGTTTCAGTTTCAGTTTCAGGTCTTCTCTCAGAATAGTTTCAGTTTCAGTTTTAGTTTCAGTCGGGATCTCAAAATAATTTCAGTTTCAGTTTTAGTTTCAGTCGGAGTTTCAGTTTCAGTTTCAGTTCATTCGAAAAACTGCAGTTTCCAGCCCTGAGACATGATATAATGCATAAATTTATGATTATTTATACTCCTACTGCAGAGTATTAAGGAAAAAAATCGCTTGAAACCTTCAAATCTTCATATTTTGAGAAAAGACTGAAACTAGTTTCAGTCCGAGTTTCAGGTCGTTCCCCAATCTGGTTTCAGTTTCAGTTTCAGTTTCAGTCGGCTGCCCAAAATAGTTTCAGTTTCAGTTTCTGTTTCAGGTGTCATCCCAAAATCGTTTCAGTTTATGTTTCAGTTTCAGTGCCTGAAACATCACAGAGTTGTATGCGGGCCGATTTTTCCGGCCCGCGACCGGCCCGCAGCCCGCACCTTATGACCGCGGCCCGCAACACTCCGGCCCGCGGCCCGCACACGCGAAATCCGGCCCGCAGGTACCCGCACGTAAAAATTGCTTCCTATGTAGTACGAGCACCAAAACTGATGTATTTTCAAAGATACTTCCGGATCCGGCAAATTTTTCTGTTCGTTTGATTTGAACTTTATTGTCTACCAATTTACTGTTCTTAAAGTGGTAACAAAAGCTTAGCTTCCCTTAACTAAAAGGTATATACGCCATGAAAAATTTTTTGGGCTGGGATTTTGCTCATTTTTCAAAAGGAACTCAAAAGAAACTCGCTCTCAAGGATGCGACAAACTTTTGAAAAATGAGCAAAATCCCAGCCCAAAAAATTTTTCATGGCGTATATACCTTTTAGTTAAGGGAAGCTAAGCTTTTGTTACCACTTTAAGAACAGTAAATTGGTAGACAATAAAGTTCAAATCAAACGAACAGAAAAATTTGCCGGATCCGGAAGTATCTTTGAAAATACATCAGTTTTGGTGCTCGTACTACATAGGAAGCAATTTTTACGTGCGGGTACCTGCGGGCCGGATTTCGCGTGTGCGGGCCGCGGGCCGGAGTGTTGCGGGCCGCGGTCATAAGGTGCGGGCTGCGGGCCGGTCGCGGGCCGGAAAAATCGGCCCGCATACAACTCTGCTCTTGCGATATAATACTAATACTAACGAATACTAACTAATAAGTATCTATTATTAATTTTTATATTGAACTTTTAATTTTAATCGTAAATCGAAATCTAGATTAGAGTGCATCTTTGATTTTCATTATAATCCAGTGCTCAATATTTGTGAAGCTTAAGGGGGTGGGGTCCATTTTTGGCCGATTTTTCGACCATCTCCGATTTTGCTCATTTTCACATATTTTGTTGTCCGATTGGTATATTTTAACGAGTTTTTGAAATGAAGGTCGGATCTCTTACGGTTAGCGAGTAATTTCACCTCAAAGTTGATGTCAGTATGTGTTAAACATAGGAAAATGGAAAAGTGGTGATTTTTTCCGTGCGCCAGAGAAATCTCGCCAACGACAAAACGGATCACTTCAACGTCCATCTTATATCATAAATACGATCTAGAAGGGTGATTTGTAGGAAGCAGAATTTTAATTTAGGGCTTCAAAAATTTTTAATTAATTTTTTAAGTTTGCGAACAGCCAAATTTGACTGTTTTGCAACGTTGGAATTGGGGGTCAGCAACTTTGATGCAATATTCTGAAAGCTGTAAGGCCTAATTAAAAATTCTACTTCCTACAAATCACAGCTTATGACAAGACAATTCGAACGATACCAATTGATCCTGGTTAACTCTGTTAGATTTCGAGATTTCTCTGGCGCAGAAATCTCAATTTTTAGCAAAATTTTGAAAATTCCCGTTTTTTGGCAAATAACATAGAGCTATGGCAACACAGACCTATAAAATGTTAGACTATCTATTTGCGCACCATTATTGATGACTTTAGGTCGAGTTTGGGCACAAATGGTGCAGGATAGTGCACCCAGTTGGTCGCTGGGGTTAAATATGGGGGTCTGACAACCATAATCTCAAAAATAGCAATTTTTCGAAATATGTTAAATTTTATATCAATCGAAAGCTCTCATTGTCCTGAACATTTTTTCTTCTTGGACTATTGCCCGAAAATGCACCAAATTCAAGTTATCGGCCGTTAAATGATTTTCGTTTTCAAGGCTTTCCAGCGCCGGTGCTACTCCCTAAAATCACTAAATAAAGTAATAAACAAAAGTTTTCCCATTCAAAGCTACCCTAACTTCTTTGTTTGCATCAGATAACAAACATACAACCGACTGAAGCTCCATTCTCAAGGAAGTTCAGGTGTAAAGTGCCTTTATTTGCTGCGGCACCGCCGTTTTCACTTGTTTTCAAATTGCATGCAATTAATAGCAGGTAACTCGTTAAGTACTGAACGAAACTACTCGAAATTGAAACTCGATATGCAGGACATATGTGACATAATTTTGTGTGAAAATGAGCAAAATCCGTGACCATAAAATTTTTCATGGTGGACCCCCCCCTTAAGCTATCGGGCTAAAAATCAAAATTAAATTTCTCCTCACATTACATAGATTTAGAAAACGGGTCTCTTGCGCAATTCCCCCCCAACCCTAACTTTTTATTTTTTTGACCAATAACTTTGAAATTTGGTGTGGGTGCATACTAGAGGCTGATAAATTCAAAAACTAAAAAATATTAAAGTTTTTAAAAAATTTTAAAAATTTTAAAATTTTAGTTTGGTAATGGGAGACCAAGGGGAACCAAAAAATTTTTTGAAAAAAATTTTGCTGAAAACTTGCATACAGGGGTTTTCTGGGGCGCTGAGCACGAATCTGAAGTCCGTTTATCGATTCAGCTTTTCATTAGCTCAGGATAAGCTTACATCTTAAGCTTACAACTTTAGCTTATACTGAGCTAACGAAAAGCTGAATCGAAAAACGGACTTTAGATTCGTGCTCAGCGCCCCAGAAAACGCCTGTATGCAAGTTTTCAGCAAAAGTTTTTTCAAAAAATTTTTTGGTTCCCCTTGGTCCCCCCTTACCAAATTAAAATTTTAAAATTTTTAAAAATTTTTTAAAACTTTAAAATTTTTTAATTTTTGATTTCATCAGCCTCTAGTATGCACCCACACGAAATTTCAAAGTTATTGGTCAAAAAATAAAAAGTTAGGGCTGGGGGGGGGAATTGCGCAAGAGACCCTAGAAAACTGCAGAATGGGTGGGGCAGAACGCAAATCTGAAATCGGATTTTTTGAGCCGCTCTTTTATTTATTCTTCGAATGACAGAGCATGAATACTGAACAAAAGCTTTTCTACTTCAACTTTGTATTAGATCTATATTGAGATCATTTGAGCTGTCATCGTTTATAACATAAACCTACTTAGGAGCCAAATTCGGTGAAAAATTTGTCAAGAAATTGGTTGGTTTAAATTTTTCAAAATCAACGATTCACGTGAACCTCGAAAAGCTGATGATTAAAGTTATAATAAACTAATCTCGCTCTTCAGAGGTAGCTGAGTGGTAGCCTTCGCTACTTAGCAGTCAGAAACTCGGCGGTTCAAACCCCACAATGGACCCTTTTCTTCACATCTTTCAATCCTAATTTAAACCTTTCACACAAGCATCCAAAAACCCTATACTTGAATAACACTAGGATCACATCCAATACATATACACACTGTAAATGTACGCAGAAAATGAGATAGTGCCAATTTACGAAATGAGTTCGGTGATCTGTTTTCAGAAATTGATCATGTAATATTCAAAATATGACATAAAACAGAATCCTTCCCACCTTTGTAGCAAAAGCTGAGCCAAAACTCACGGTCTCAACACGAAGCCAAGGACCCAAAGGTAAAGCCAAGCCTCATTGCCCCACAGACGCTTGATAAGATATCTAATTATCTATGCTAAATTTAATTGTATCTCCCTACCAGTCACTTAAAAGGAAATAGAAAATTGAACACTTCACACCTAGGCTATTGTCCCTCCAGAGTGGGGACAAACAAAGAACTCAAGTGACAGAAATAATTTATGACACACCCCTAGGGCTCGTATCCCAGAAATTGAACGGTACCCCCCAGAAATTTGGAGGGGGTACCTGGCAGTCAAAACCTAGTGCAGCTGAAAGAACAAAAAATTTTCGTGAAAATTCAGTTTTATAGGCTAACGTTTGGCTTTAGTTGAGCTCATTCAGAAATCGAGAAAATAACTTGTGTTAATGTTTACCAGAATTTGTCGTTATCTAAAGTCAGAACCCCCGCGGGTTTAATTTACGGTTTAGTTAACAGCTGTGAAGTGGGTGCGTGTAAGCGACCCCTTCATTAAGTGGGGGGTTTTCGGGGGTCGAGGGGGTTGGTACCTGGGATTCCCGAAACCTTGAATGGAGGATATTAATTCTGTATTTACACACAGGCTTTATCTTGAACAAGACATTTTTGGGATGATTAGCACTAAGTTAATCCAAGGATTAAATTGCTGTGAAGTAAATATTTGACCAGAGAATTGTGGAGCTCGGACAAAAATTAAGAAATGTCACAAAGATATACTATCTAAACGAAATCAATGGGCTGAAACGAAAAGTTGATGAAGAATAGTTGAGTGAATAATTTAATAAAGCTTATCTTCATACCGCTTTGAGTTTTTAAGTTTTTATTACATACAACTTGTCCACGGGTCCTGATATGAACCTATTTCGAGAAATATTATAAAAGGGAAATTGCTTGAACAGTTTATATGCTTAAGCATTTAAGTATTTGAATTTTGCAAACAATTTCGTAAAATTATAACTACCATTTGGAATTTAAAGTATAAAGAAAACAACACAGCACATTTCGACTGCGAAAACTATATCGGATCCCTGAATAATTCTGGCATTTTTTAAACACAAAACAACTATCATATTTAATCTAAAAAACCGAAAAACAATAAACGGGAGTTAATCTGAACTCAAGAATGGTCGCAACCTCCGTCTCAAAGGAAACAGTGACTGTATATTAACTGTAGCAGTTACTCAGAAAGGACACAAAAAGGCCAAACCTCCTAAATAATTTCCAAGGAAATAAATCTATACCCCCACTGAAAACGGCAATTTCAATCGCAAAAGGTCACTTGCACCGAATTGTCCTCTACTACACAGGGAGTGTAGTTTAAAAATTTCTCAAGTCAATTTTCAGGACATATCTAGTCCATATAATCTGTCCAGGTTTCACTTAAAATGGCCCTTCTCACGTATCAAATGGAAACACAAACGTATGCAGTAAGTTGTTCCTCCAAACTATAAAGAGGGGACCTGAGGTTAGGAAAAAATTTAGGTGTCATTTGGGTTATTTTTCGGCAGAACCCGAAAATTTCTTCATTACCTGAAGTTGAAAATTATTCAAAAATAACAAACACAAAATCGTAACCTATTTCCCCCTTGTCCGAATACAACCCCTGCGGAAGGGGGGTGTAAAGTTAAATTGACACCTCAAATTATTACAGTCAAGGTTGTTTTTGCTCACCGTCCGTGAAATTGATAGAAAATCTGCGGAAACTTTCAACATGAACGTTTTTTCCAAAACTTAATTTTCAATGAAATTGACGGTGAAAGGTTATGGCTATCAGAAAAATGCACTTGCGGCAAACCTTCTGGGGAGTTCTCAATGTGCATCCAATTAATGCTTTTCTTAATGTTTATTGCTTGCTTAATAAACGTTGATGCTTTAAGGCTGAAACGTGACTGAGCAATTCTGATGACTTGTTAAGCTTACCCCCCGCCATAGGCGAATTCATTGGCGAATCAAAGAAAAACTATGATCGAGGAAGAATAGAAGATTGCTTGGTGATTCTTCCGGATACGCACACCTGGGGCCTGTTTCATAAAGCTCATAGGCAAATTTTCATAAGTTCATAAGTCCATAGGTTCATAGGCTCATAGGTTTCATAGGTAAGTGTTTCACAAAGCTCTTATGAAATTTAAAGAAATTCATAAGTGCCATTGACAAGTTTCATAAGAGCCTAAGCGATGTATACTATGTAGAAATAGTATATAAACGGAGCCTGCGTCGTGTATATTATTTAAGTACGCATAATATTCATGCATTTAAACATTCTAAAAAGAAAAATTTTGGTATTTTTTAAGTTCTGAGTCAACTTATTGAATATTTGAATCTACAATTTTCTAAGCTTCACATTTGGATGATCAGTCAGCAATGGCTGCAAAACGGATTTTATGCCAACTATAATTGAAAACTTATGGCCCACACTTAGAAAACAAAAATTAGATTAATGAAATATCTAAGGTCCCTTCTCGACAGAAAAATAGTTCGAACTTGTGTTGGAATATCCGGGAAAAAGGGGTCAATATTAATACGAAAATACCCACAGTTCATCTTCCAACTGCATGTGAAAAACTTGGCTTTGTAGAAATAAGTAAATAATTAATAATCATAAAGTTCACAAGAGGCTCTTATCCAATGAAACATGTGGCATTTTCATAAGTAAAATATCATTTAAATAATAATGTCTAAATTTTTATGAAACAAGCGCTTATGAAAACAGCAAGAAATCACCTATGAAATTACTTTTTTTTTTTTCTGTACGCCCCACTCCAGTTGGTCTTGCACCGGTTAGGAGTAGTGTCAGCTTGAAGTTAATTTTTAAATTTGACTGGGGGTTTACTGACACCGAATAATTGTCTTAACAATTACCCGAGGCGTTTCGCAAGGATGGAGATTTGCCCATCACCGGCTGTGTGATGAACGCACCTCGGCAGCTCCACCCGAAGGCGGCCGCCCCTTAACTCTCGGTTAATTGGTGACATGGGGGGACAGGAAGCGATAGATAGTGCCAGCTGGCACCAGACCCCCGTTTTAGGAAACAAATCTGGTCCTGCTGGACCAAGAAGTTTGACAGGGGTAGTGTACATACAAGTTAACAGGACACAATAAACATAACTCAATTGCAATAAAGTTTAGTTCGATGCTTCATGGAGAGGTCTTTCTTGAATAGGCGGAAATTTGTTTTCGCTGATCTCATTATTGGCCTGGACAGAGGGGGAGGCTACGTTGATATTCAACTGTTGGATTTCCTTGGAAGCTGAATCGTGCGTTGAAAACAAGGCAGGCCATAGAATCCAGAAATTTATATGTTATGAGTTTACATCTGAAAACATGAGATTTCTTTTATCTAAGCCTCAACATTACTTTAATTGGTAAGCAACTGCAAGGATGCCTACAATCTCCAGAACACGAGTCGAATTCACAAAAAGCTCTTCGTAAATTATGGCATCGAAACATTTCGACTGCGACTAACCACGAAATTTACATCAGTGACCGAATCTAACTTATTGTTGCTCGAAGACAGCGCAAGAGAGATGCTCCTACATTGCTTTAGTTATTACCATTGTTTAATTAAAGCTTTGTTTGCTAAACTCTAATTTTTACTATACTACGTAAACTTAGCCAACGTAATCCAGTTGTGAATGAAATATGCCATTGTGTTGGGCAGTTGTAAAATTGAACCTGGGATGGAATCTTTGCCGAAAAGGCCCCATATTGTTGGTGAGCAAATAACTAAATTCAGAAGTTACAATGGTTAACGGTCGGTGCATTCATCAACACTGCCACCAACAATGACTTTGAAATATTTTAACGCCCTTCCGAAACAATATATAAGTTTAAAACCCTAACTTAAAGTTCAAAGCGATTTCCTACATAAATGATTCAATCTCAGAAATAATTTTTCCAAAAAGTTTGAGCTCATCTCCCTGAATAGTTTAAAATCTGGAGTTTATTTAGAATAACACGAACAAAAACTTTAACTTATCTTGAATATGCAGCTGCTCTTCACCAGTCGAAATTACTTATGAAGCCCTTATGAAAAAATACCTATAACTTGTGACGTTATGAAACTGATTTTAAAATTATACCTATGAATTATTCCACTTATGAACGTTCATAGGCGTTTATGAAACAGGCCCCTGTGTCTAAAATTTGCAAAACTTAACCGATCGAGCTCAAATTTGGTATGGGTGCATATTAACACATTTCTGATCGAACTATGACAAAAATTTAAATTTAAATTTTAAAATTTGTCTCCAATTTCGCTGAAAAGTTGCACACAGGGGTTTTCAGGGTCGCTGAACACGAATCTGAAAACCGTTTTTCGATCCAGCTTTTCGTTAGCTCAGTATGAGCTAAAGATTTAAGCTTAACTTTTAACCTCATTTCTTGCTAACAGCGTTCAGCGACCCTGAAAACCCCTGTGTGCAACTTTTCAACGAAATTGGAGACAAAAAATTTTTTGACTCCCCTTGGTCTCCCTTAAAAAACTTAAAAATTTAAATTTTTTAAATTTTTAATTTTTTGTCACAGATTGATCAGAAACGTGTTAATATGCATGCACCCATACTAAATTTGAGCTCAATCAGTTAAGTTTTGCGAATTTTAGACACTGGTGTGCGTATGCGGAAGAATCACCGATTGCTTTCCTGGAATACTCAGTCTTTCTTGGTGGTGAATTCTCCCTAAAGCTGGACTGGAAAAGGGAAAATTTCGCAATAGGAAACATAGTCGCATGTTTCATGATTTCATGAGATGTCAGTTTATGATCAACCCTGGCAGTCAAAATCGTCCATTTGCTGCAGACAACTATAACAGAGATGAAACCGGGTCACTATTTACTGACCCGGTGACCCGGTATTTTTGAAAATACAGGTTATTCGGGTACTGTGTGTGTTCTTTGAGCTTTTTAAACATTTTTGGCGCTTATAAGAAAGTAAGAAGTTCGGCAAAAGTTTTGCTTTTTTAAAAGTATATAACTTTGGAAATTAAACATTGTAAGCATAAAGCCGGATCAAAACTGATTTGCATGGTTTCGCACTCGCGGTTACGAAGTGAACTACGTAACTTGTTGAATCAGTTTGGAACAAAATACTTCGACACAGTCAGCACATCATCTAATTCAAATTACAGGGTTTAACTTAAACACCTTTGTAATTTTATTATTACAGTGGTAAAATATTTTATTTGGTTGTATGGCTGAGGCTTTCACTGAGCGAAGATTCTTTTGAATTATTCTTCCTTATGTCTAGGATTCAGGCAATAAAATCAAACCAAAATTTACTAGTCCCTAAAAATAGTACATAAGTCATAACAAATGGAACAAGCAAGAATTTTATGCAAAACGTGTCTTGTACTGAGTATATTTGCCCTAAATATAGGCCTGCTGCGAGCACATTCATCCTTAATGAAGTGCGTCCATCTCTCAACTGTTTGAATATACTGAACTGAAAAATTGCACAAAAATTCTTAGGCTTGGATCTTCTTCGATGCTGACTTACTAGGCAAAGCAGCAAAATCGGGACGGACACTGACTGTGATAAACTCTGGAGCAGGTGGGTGTAGGTTTTGAATTAGAAAAACAGTATGAACAGGTCAGAATAAAATACAATACACCAAACGAGGCTCAGGGCTTTGTGTTCTAGATTTGCCTAATAATTGTTTTTCTCATGGTTTGTTTGTAGTAAGTATAAGTAGATGTTATAGGTATAAAGCTAGAAGCTATAAAACAGGTTTACATGACTTCTTCTTTCAACTCAGGGCGAAATTTGTAAGCGTGCGAAAATTAATACACAGTTTTATGCAAATGGTATGCTTAAATGTGTAAGTGTGTGCAAAAGATATATCAAAACCGATTATAGTAGACCTGCTGCGTCGTGACGCAGCAAGAAAAACGCAAACCAAAACTGAAACTGTGTGTGAAACTTTGCTGCTCACCCGCATTTAAAATCCACACAGTCTGAGCCCCTCCCCACCTACCCAAAAAACGATAGCAGCTGTAAAGAATCACCTACATTCGATGGAGCATAGAAAATCTTAGATTTTGAACTAAAGACTTTGGACTCTCAGTCTCAGGCCCATGTCCTAATTTTCATTTTTCTAGTTAAAATTCAACGAAATCATTTCTTCAAAACTAGATCCAGGCTTGACGGAGAAGTACAAATATTATGACGACAGTACAGCGACAAACGCCCAAACGGACAGACGGCCAAACGGACAAGTATAAACCGGGCTTTACCCAAACTAATACCAAATTAAAGCAAACCTCGCAGCGATAAGAAAACCTTCTTGCAACCCGTTTTTGACAAGAATGTGTAATAGACTCTGTCAGATTTTTACTGGATTTCTCTGATTTGTGTGGGTCGTGATTTCCAATACACCTTTATTTTTGTTCGGGGTCGTATGTACAAGTTGGTTAGGGCTAGAACAGACTAGGCTAGACTAGATCTGATCAGGATCCAAGACACGGGTCAAGGTCGGCACGCAAAGATGAATCTTCGCTTAGATTGAAGCACCGGCTGTAGTGGTGTGCTGACAACCAGGGCTCAATGGCTGACCTAAAATGGGGTCGACTTGGGGTGAGTTCGTTTGAAGTAGGGGAGCTGGGGATTTATAGTCTCAATGGGCGACTGTAGTTTCAACTCTAACCTCAATACGGATAGAGTTGGGGATCTCTGAAATGTACGCGAAAGCCGAAGCAGCTGAAAGGAATAATGATTTATTATTACAAAATACACACACAGTTTGTTACCAAATTCCAGCAGACGATGAATCACTGCAGTTATAGTTTTACAATAACAGTAATACCAGATACTCAGGGGATTGCACCAAATAAGTTAAACTTCAGATTATCTTAATCGTCAGCTAATCTCCAGTTAAACTTCAGATTAAATGCAGTTTAAGTTGATCTGAAGTTAATCTTTCATCGATCGTTGCACCAAATAAGTTCAGGATTACCTTTAGATTATCTTCAGATTAAACTGAAGCTAATCGGAAACTTTTAATCCTGCCCAATAGCAGGTTTAACATCGGATTAACTGCTTTACTACTTTATTTAGACCCAGTACTAGTGCTAGGAAACACAGAATTTATCCAAAACCAGCCTGCATTTTATGTATAGATAGTTACGCAAATGTTGGCGTTATGTTGGCGCAAATGTTATTTTTACCAAATTTTAATAACGAAATTTTTCTCTACAATTTCAAGAACGCCATTTGTTTATCATTATTTGCAATTTTATACTTAGTTCAAAAGACTGCAAAAGATTTCCGAAGAAAGGTGGAAAATTATGTAATAGGGATTGATAAACGCTATTGCATACTCAGAATTCAGAAACGATAAAATTGCAATTCTAAGTGCAGCTATTTACATTACAACTATATTTATCTGTGACCAGTGGCTAGTGTAATGCTTTGCACTTCTAGTTACCGATAACAAGAGTACATAATAGACAAGAGTATGACAACAGGCAGGCTCTCTGTTATCAGAGCAAAAACTATGCTATGCGCGCTATCGGCTAACCCCCCACAAATTGACCCCCTCTCACACCGCCCCTATATGGGTACATAGTTCCAAACGGGGGTCGCTCACTCGTTTAGTATGTTTTCTACATGCATATGTTAAACATACACACTTGCTTCCTGTTCCCAAATTAGGCCTCGGTTAATTATAACGTGTAATTATGCAAAGCAGTGAGCGACCCCCGTTTGGACCCCGTACCCATATAGGGGCGGTGTGAGAGGGGGTCAATTTGTGGGGGGGTTAGCCGATAGCGCGCATAGCATAGTTTTTGCTCTGATAACAGAGAGCCTGCCTGTTGTCATACTCTTATCTATTATGTACTCTTGCCGATAATCGGATGTTAAACTTATTCGTGTGAACCGATGTATCGTGCGTTAAACTAAAAATTAGATTTAAAATGGCTTGTTGCTATTGGTCGGTTGCTATCACGTTAGTGTATTTCATTGGCCAAAACGTATTCACATGAGAAATAGTTTAACTTCAGATTAACTTCAGATTAACTCAAGATTAGTTCAACTTTTATTAATCTGATTTGGTGCAACGAGAAAAAGTTTAACATTAGATTAAGTTAATCTTGAGTTTATCTATTCCAAAGTTAATCCTAAACATAAGTTAAACTGAAGTTAATCATAAACTTAATCTTATTTGGTGCAAACGGGCGGTCTGCCAGAATTGCCTTTTGGTTTGACTGGTTCTTTCGCGATTAGGGCTGGTTAACCGGTTTCGGGGTCGTTACAGTACTATCTTCAGGTACAAACCCACTCTAGTGCTGATATGGGCTAACTAAACCGGTATCCTATATGCTTTGTCTCAACTTTTAGGCTCTTTGCAGGCCTCTACTGTGACTCTGTCCCTTACAATAACTCTTGGGACCACACACAAGGTACAATTACCACCTTTTATAATCCGAATCGAGTGGGAGCGAGGTTGGCTTTGCTCTGGCGTCTCCGTGTAATTGACTGCCCAGAATAACTGAATTTCGAGAAGAGGTCCGTCTCTAGAATGGATAATGACAGTTACAGGCTGGGAGAGTGTCGGTTATTGTCGGAAAGGTCGGATAGGCTCGCTCAAATAGTTATCTCAAAATTACTACACGATACTGAACTAGATTGTCAATTGGTTCAAAGAGAGGCTTCTGTGGTGAGGATCAAAACGTAGGCTGTACCGCTTTCACTGAACACGATACTTTTTGGATTGGAGGTTACAAAAGTGACAGGTTTTAAGTTTCACACGAAGTTCCCAAGATGAGACAGGTAGTAGCCGCTCTCTCCGCTAATCTGCGTTATTGACGCAACCCAAAGATGATCCAAACAAGTACCTATTAGGCAACTGAACAGGGCCGGATTACTGGAACTGAGATAACACTGACAACAGGATCCACTCTTGATCCAAACTATACTGATACTGACACAGGCAGTGATAGGACTGATCTCACGTTCCACCAACTGATACACTGAGATAAGATCGCTAGCTAGACAGATGACCGGACTAAGCTTCAGGCAACAAGCAAAGGCGCTGAGGTGAAGATCCGGCAGGCTACCTGAATCAAATATGTTAAAACCCATTAGAAACAGAGGTGGTGGGGATTAAAACCCCAGCAACTATTGTCGGATCACTGTCTTCATATCTGCTGTAATTTTTGAATGATAGCCATTTAAAAGTGGGCTGATTTTGCTTGTTTTGTCTAATTGTTAAACCGGACATGAGATTTGATCCATTACACTTAGCTTTGTCGCATGCCATATAAGTTATTTTTGAACCATTTTTAAAACTCCATAATTCAAAAATTAAAGCAGATATGAAGTAATTTGAGGTTGATGTTTGTTAGGGATAGACAAAATATCATTTCAATGAAATAATTTTACTTCCGGAAAAACCGGATATTGAGATAATAGCCCTTGAAATCTCAAATTTCAAAGCTCAGAACCGGAAATCGACCGGATATTTGATTACTTTGACACCAGAAAAATGAAAATAGCCTCCTAAATATTCATTGTGCCAAAAATTAACATTTTTTATCCGCGATTCCGAGCACCAGACCGGAAAAACCGATTTTCCGGTTTTTTTCGAACCGGATACGATCATAAATCACGCAATTTCGGTCCAAATTGGACAAAACTGCGTATATAAACTAATTTCTACCCGCTGAATCCAAAAATCCAATCAGCGAAACTGTACGACCTACCCATCTTGCTGTACAGGTTTTGTGACCTATACATCCGGTTATCAGCAGCAGTTTTCTGTTAGACATACAAAAAAATATCGGCAATGACTGGCAAGTACAGATATGGATCGTTTTAACACATAATTACATGACATAGATTACTGGACTGGCCATGAGATCTTCAATAAGAACTGATTAATAACTCGCTGAATTCCTCCTTTTAATTAATTTTCCAGTAAGGCCTAAATTCATCTTTAGTTAGGCCGCCTTAGTACTAGTACTTTTAATTTACTTCCGCAAAAAGTAAAAGCCAGAGTTCAGATTGGATTCCTTTGTTTTAAAAGAATTCGACCGAAGGTAACATGAAGCCATGAAATGCGAACCGAAACTTAAAGTTCCTCAGCACGACCAAGTTTGTAACAGAACGGCTGAATGAAAGCAGCGATATACAATTTCCAGTCTACAAAATTCTAACTTAGTATATACTTACTGACTACTGTTACGTACCTGCGTTAAGTTTGTGCTGACAGATTCAATTCATGCTATTACACTCAATATTATGATTCACCCCTGTTTAGTTTCTTTGGCCTGATAGCTACGTGTGTAAACGAAACGAAACAGTCAGGCAGCCGCAGCGCCACGCCGCCACCCAGCGGCCCAGCAGGGCCCAGCATAGGTGTACCTTGATAAAACGTTGGGGGAGGAGGTAGCCGAAATTAGGGTGGGTGGGGTCAGCCGTTTTGAGGTGGGGTGGAGGCCGGAAAAATTGAATTTGGGGGGGGGTAAAAATTTTTTGGTCAAAATTTTAGAAAAAATTCGCGAATTTGCTAAAAAAGCGTTATTTCGAACTAAAAATCAACAATATTTCTTCATTTTTGCTCATTTGTTCGAAAAAACTTGGATTTTTTGCAAAAATTATGAATTTTTCCAAAAAATTTCGAATTTTTACTAATTTTGAGCCAAAATTTTCAAAATTTTGAGGGTGGGGTCTGGCAAATTTGGGTGGGTGGGGGTCTGGGATTTGGCAATTCGGGGTGGGGTCTGCCTCCTGAATTTCGAGGGTGGGGTCGGCACTGTTCCATTTGGGGGGAGGGGTCCCCCCCCCCAGGTACACCTTATGCGGCCCAGCCAACTCAGCTACTCAGTTGAGCAGAGTCGCAGTTTGGTTTGGAAGCGGAAAGGAAGGGAACCCATCCTTCCCAAAAAAATACTGTCTACGTAACCCTCAAATCGGCCCGGCCTTTCGGCGACTCTCCCCTAAAAGTGTTCAAAGTAACCATAGGCAGGCATAGTTGGGGGGGGGAGGTACCCCCCAGCCATTGTTACAACCCCCCAAAATGGGCCCCGCACCACCCCGCCCCCCCCCCAACTGGGGTGAGGGGGTACCCGCGCCGAAGGCGCAAAAAATAGGCCAAAAAATGGGTATTTTTAGGGTAAATTCTGCAAAATTTTTCAAAAAAGTCCAAATTTGTGGCTTAAAGTGTTCTTAACGGTTTTAACGGTTGTTTTAACGGTGTTTTTTAACGTTTTTAACGGTTGTATGGACTTTCTGGCTCAATATTGACCTTATGTTAGAGTTAGTTTTTTACCCAATTTTTTCCGATTTTATCCGGAGATTTTCCGATTTTTGTGCAACTTTTCCATTATTCCGATTTTTTCCTACCGTTTTTTCCGGTTTTTTTCCGAAATTATTCCGATTTTTTCCAAGTTAGAAAATATCGGAAAAAATCGGGAAAAAACCCGAATAATTTATTCCGATATTTTTCCGATTTTTTCAGACATCCGGAAAAAATCGGAAAAATATCGGGATAAAATTTGTAGTTAAAACTATTATTCCGGTTTTTTCCGATTTTTTTCAGGAAAAGTTTTCCTGTGCTCCCCCTTTTTAGCCAGACCCCTCCCTACTATTTTCAAACCACTCCCGCTTTTTTCGTAAGCCACACTAATGCTAGGGACCATAAGTGTAACGGAGATTTGGGGTGGGAGTTTCACCTCCGGCGCTACTTTTCAACGAAAATATCTCAAAACCTCCCAGACTTTGCTTGAAAATTTCAACCTACTGTTTAGTTGCGGCAGAAATTTCAGAGCGTTTTTGGCTTGCCCCCCTCCGAAACTTTTTTCTGGCTATGCTTGTGCTGGAGATCATAATTCATAGGTATAATTCCCCCCCAATCATAGTTTTATAGTTTTACAACCCCCCAAGTTTTTGGGGGCCACCGCCCCCCCCCCATCTGGGGGGGGCGGGTAGTCGCGCTGGAGGCGCAAAAATTGGGCCTTTTTAGGGTAAATTTTGCAAAATTTTTCATAAAAGTCCAAATTAAAGTTTTGGCTTAACGGCCGTGTTTATTATCGCGAGAAATACACGTTTATTACGATTTTATGGAACTTATTCTGGACTCAGAAACATTTTTCGAGTTTAAATACACTGTCTAATGTAAAAATTATTTAATGATTTCATGATTAAATTATTTTCCTAAAAGGGGGCCCCCACCCCAAATTCCCGTTACACCAATGCTGGAGAGCCCCAACCTCCCAAGCATAGGTGTAATTGGGGGGGAGGGGCTTGGGGGGAACCCCCCCCCCCCCCCCAAAAAATTTTTGGGGACCCCCGGCCCCATAGTTTCCTCAGGGGGGGGGGGTTTGGGGGGGTATCGATTAGCAAATAAAAATTGTGTCAACAATTTTTATTCTTATGCGAGGAAACGGTTAAGTAAAAAAGACTCCAGCATTGTTGGCCTTACTAACAGTAACGGTGATGTAGTATATGATAATGCAGATAAATGCTCAGTGTTAAATGAAACATTTGTATCTGTTTTTACGGCGGACGATGGTAATATGCCACATGTTGTGAATATTGTATCTGAAGCTGACTCCTTGGTTGACTGTTTGTTTAGCGAAAACGATGTTTTCAAAGTGTTAAAAGATTTATCACCAAAATTGTCTGCTGGTCCAGATGGAATACCAAATGTCTTTTTAAAGAAATTGGCTCATTCTCTTAAAAAACCGCTTACGAAAATTTTCAGAGAATCTCTAAATTCTGGCGAAATTCCTAGTGATTGGTTGAGAGCCGATGTATGTCCTATTTATAAAAAGGGTAACTCCAAAGATCCTAAAAATTATAGACCTGTTAGTTTGACTGCTGGCTGCTGCAGAGCAATGGAAAGAGTAGTAAAGCCTTTCATGGTAAACCACTTTAATAAGCACCACCTTATTAGCAAACACCAACATGGCTTTGTTTGTAAGAGGTCTACCCTTACACAATTGCTTGAATGTACTCAATGTTGGATAGACGCATGGGATGCTGGTGACTGTGTTGATATTGTATATATTGATTTGATGCGAGCTTTTGATACAGTTTGTCATTCAAAGCTTTTGCGAAAACTAGAAGCACTTGGGATTAGGGGAAAGATGCTGGCATGGATTAGGGCCTTCCTTACGGGGAGATTTCAAAGAGTAAAGTTGGGTTCCTCCAAATCAGATTGGGCTCCAGTCTCAAGTGGAGTACCACAAGGTTCTGTACTGGGTCCTATATTGTTTTTGATTTATATTAATGACTTACCGGAGAATTTGTTGTCAGAAATTCGACTGTTTGCAGATGATGCGAAAATTTTCTCTACTGTCAATAAGTCATATGGGGCAAATGTGCTTCAAAACGATCTTTTTCAAATTGATGCATGGACTAGAGATTGGCAAATGACTGTAGCAGCTAATAAGTGTTTGGTAATGCATTTGGGTTATCGTAACGATAATCAAGTTTATACTTTGGGTGGTGAATCTCTGTCCGATACTGAGTTTATGCGGGACCTGGGTATAATGATGAGTAATGATTTAACATTCTCTAAACATATAAGTCAAATTAGAGCTAAGGCCAACCAGAGAGTAGGAATTATTTTTAGCAGTTTCTCTAGTAGAGATGCAGTCCTCTTAACTAAACTTTTTGTGACGTATGTTAGACCAATTTTGGAATACTGTACCCAGATATGGTCACCTAGTTTGCTTAAAGACATTGACACTGTGGAGGGAGTACAGCGTGCATTTACAAAACGAATGTATGGCCTTGAAAATTTTACTTACAAAGAAAGACTTAAACGTTGCAACCTAGTACAATCATTGGAAATGAGAAGGTTAATGTATGATTTATATTTGATGCATAGTATAGTGTATAATGCCTTTGATTGTTCTTTTGATGATTATTTTACATATTCGCCTGACGCAGGGACAAGGGGCCATAATAGTTTGTCTATTAGACCTAAGCGATATAAAAAGTCTAGAGCAAGTCATTTCTTTTTCTATAGAATTTGCAATGTTTGGAACTGTTTGCCGGACAGTATTGTTACCTGTTCTTCTCTGAGCACATTTAAGTCGAAATTGTTAAAGCATGAAGCTCAGCTGCACAAGTTTATGCGGGGGCGTGCATTACAAGGACAGTAGTCCTTTGCATGCCATAATTTATTTGGTTTCACGCAATGTGTGTACTTTCATAAACTAAATAACTTTAATTTTGTTGTTCTCAGTCGCATTTTATTTAAATATCTAATAGCGTACAAACCCGGGTTGCCAACCTTGCGTCACTGTGTGTATATATACGCTCATGCCTTTGTATGAGTTTATATATAATTGTCTACTAATCCTGTCACGACGTAGCCGCTTACATGCATCAGCATCGCCGTGGCAGATGTAATACCTGTTGTATGTGGACGCGGCATTGGGGTTGGGCGGCCGCGGGGCAAATCACGTCTATGTAATAAAAGATAATGTACTAACAAGGCGTGATTTACTCGGGATTAAAAAAAAAAAAGGTATCCCCCCAAAATTTTCGACCAACTTTACCCCCCCCCCCGATTTTTTGACTATCCCTTCCCCCACTTTTGGTTACCCCCCCACGAACCCCCCCAGCACTTTTTGGGGCTAAAAAGTTATCTAAATTTTGCTAAAAAATGGTCATTTTTTGAAAATTTTTTCTCAAATTTTGGCTTAAAATCGGTTTAAAACGGTGTAAAAACGCCTAAAGCGATAAAAACAAACCTTGTTTTGACAAAAAAATACAGAAAATGTTGCGTTTTTAGGCCAGTTTTTGAATTTTCTGAGGTCCGAATTTGGGGGGGGGGTTCGTGGGGTACTCCCATAGGTGAACCAGGCTACAGTTTGCCCCCTGTGAGACCCCCCCCACGGAGAGGCCAGACCCCCCTCCCCCCATACCCGACCTCAACTACTCCCCCCCCCAAGCCGAGCTCAAACCCCCCTCCCCCCCTAAAATTGGGTCAAAACCAGGTAAAAAATGCAAAATTTTTGAAAAAATTTTTTGCAAATTCTGAAAATTTTTGAAAAAAATTCGAAACAAGTTGCCCCTTAAAAGGGGAATAATACCGCCGTAGATTTTGGGATTTATGTGTTCAACGTTTTGCTTGTTTTCATCATACTGTTCTAGTGTACGTGAGTTAGTTTAGTTTTTTGCCTAGGATTGATAGTATGCTTAAATGAGATTATCTCGTCGAGAATCAGAGAGATAAGTGACGTTAGCTTTTGACTAGTTTCAACTCCCCGCATTTACCGTTTCTGAGACAAATAAATGGGAGTATTTTATTGCCATTTGCCACTGTCAATTCTGAAACTAAAATTATACCGGAAGAAGGATTCGATCTGTGTCCGGAACAGTGCCAAGCGGACATCCTAGCCACTACACTACTCTGACTATATCGATTTTATCGAGTAGCGAGAGAGAAAGTTATCATTTGTCTATATATGTTTATTTTAAACAATTTATTTTATCTAAATTCTGTAGCAAAGCAAACACTAATGAAATAAATACAGTGCAAGCGCAAAATCAGTCTTTGCACACAAAAATTGTAACATCAGTTTTAGCGATTTATTGATCTGTTCAACCTATGCCAATCAAGTGACAGGCAAATAACGCCCGATTTTCGGTAATATGACAAAAGGCAGAGAGTGATCGTCTGCAAAACAATTTACAGGGCGTTGAAAATTAACTAAATTGACTGTAATGATGCTCTAAAAATTGCAAAATCGTAGAAAAATTGTTGGGCAAAAAAACCTGCGTAACAGGGACATGTGTTGAAGATAGGACGGAAATCCTCCGCGCCAAACAATTTACATGCAAAACATAGGAATTCAGATGGGTCAACCCATTACAAGTATACCGCCTCCGGCGGTATAAAAATGGCTATAAATCACATATAAAGAGCTAAAGATGGTTATTTATAGCAATTAAAAGGTAATATACGCAATTATAAACCACAATCTGGGCTAATTTAGGCATATTTTAGCACAAATTTGTCAATTTTCAAGCCCTATTTTCGCATACGAAAACTATCGACAGAAGCTTTTGAGTATGTTTTATGTACTGTACATCGAAAAAGGAGCATTTTTAGCCAAAAAAACTTGGGTACAGTTTAGGGGGGTCCCCCTCCCCCAAATTTCGGATTTGGGTGGGGTCCCCCGAGCCGATTTTGGACCTTCTACTCCCCCCCCCAACCCAAACAGGTGGTACACCTATGGGTACTCCCCATCAGGCGCGTAGCCAGGGCGGGGGAATGGGGGGAATCGCCCCCCCGAAATTGTGTTGCCCCCCAGGAATTTTTTCCTGCCATGTGTAAAACGCCCATTTTTCAAAAAAGTTTCGCGCCTTCGGCGCGAAATAAGTGTATTGTGCCTTTATAATACGTGTTTTGCTCTTAGAAATGAGTACCGTTTACTCTATTTGGTGTATTTTGACCACCTTCTGCATCATTAGTGTGCATGAACACGGACTGTGCCATAAAAATTATTGTAATTTCAATCCTCTGTAAAAAAGAAAAATTTCTCAGCTTCTGGGGGCTCTGCCCCCCAGAACCCCCGAAAAAATTTGGGATTCCCCCCCGAAATTTTTTTCTGGCTACGCTAGTGCTCCCCATCACATTTCGGGGGTCGACCACCAAATTTTCGAAGTCTGCCCCCGCAACCAAAACTTCCATTGAAACTATGCCCGCCCCCCCCCCCCAACGGGGGGGGGGGGGGGGGGGGTTGTCGCGCCGACGGCGCGAAAAATTTTCCAAAAATTGGGTATTTTAGGGTAAATTCTGCAAAATTTTTCAAAAAAGTCCAAATTTTCTTCTTAAAGTGTTTATTATTGTGAGAAATACACGTTTTTAACGGTTTTATGGACTTTCTGGCTCAATATTGACCTTATTTTAGACTTAGAAACATGTTGGATATCAAGTTTTCAAGTTTAAAACCCCTGTCTAATGTCAAAATTATATACTTCATAGTTGAATGTTTTGGCATTAATGGCTGAAAATGCGATTTTTTACATAAAAATAGAAAAATTCCGGGTGAGGGGGGGCCCCCCCAACCCAAATCCCCGTTACACCTATGCTCCCAAGACCCCTCCAACCCCCCCCCGTTTTCATTTTCATGCCAAAAATCGCATTTTCAGCTGTTTCTAATGATAACAACATCGAGCCATAAAGTAATTTTAATAGACAGTGGTTTTAAACTCCATGGCCATAGAGGGGAAACCCGCCCCCTTAGGGGGAAAAACCCACCCACCTCCTGGGGCCGATCCTACCAAGCGTTTCAATCCGGGTTGAAACCTAAATCCGGATTCAAAACTGAATTGAAAACTCAACCCCAGTCCTATCATTACGGGATTGACTTAATCCAAGTTTTTGAATTGGGATTCAATCCGGGTTGAAACTGGATCCCGGTCTAGTCCTATTATTAAATCGGGATTAAAATTTTGGGATTGAAATGGGGTTGAAATGGGCTAATTTCAACCCACCAAGAGGAGGTGGGTTGAGATTTGGATCCCGTTTTTAAAACATGATTTGACGGCGTTTCCCGTGAAAATTATGGGTAAGATTTTCAGAGACATTTACATACTTATCAGATAATTAAGTTGGTCTGCTCTCAAAATCTGTTCTTAAAATTTCCTACATATTATACACAACAAGAACAAGTAGGGTTCTTCCGATGAGAAACTGACCGAGCCGGGCCCGGGCCTAAGTTATCAGGCCGGGCCGGGCCCATGCCTAGCCCTACCCAGGCTCGGCCCGGAGTCCAGGGCCCGCTACTAGGCCCGGAGCCCAATCAAAGCCAGGAGCCCGCTACCAGGCCCGGGAACAACCCCAAGAACAAGTAGGTTATATAATTTAATTTACAATTTAATTAAATCAATATAAATTCAAACAAAACATGTTTGGCACGATAGATTGGCTTACTGATCACCCTACAAAATGTGAAGCTTTCTTCAAAAGTAGGTAAAATTACTTTACGAAATGCATTTAGCATTTCATTTAGCTAAGAAGCGAAACTTGTACTGCTGTGTTGACTGTGCTGAGCTGACAAAAATTTCAATTTGGTTTTTGGCGGCGATCCGGAAAGCTACCATTTCAGTTTCGGTAGACTGTAACAACAACAGTAAATAATTTTTGGTACTAAAAGTTGAAATTAATTCTCAAATTTATAGTTTTTCAGCTGATATTCATTCAACTGATGTGTTTTTAGAGAATTGTCCGGGAGGCACCCGTGGGCCTACTCCGGCCTGGGGTGGAGAAGTTTAGAGGAGGGGGAAATGTTTTTGCAAAAACGATCAAAAACTGCTATTGGCGTATAGATTTTGCATTTACAAACGCTACAAATTTCCAAAAATGCCTGGATTAATTAGGCTAAAGCAATTAGGGTAAAACCTTCAGGCGCAGCCGGATATAAAAATTTGCCTATTTTGACAAAAAGTTTGGCACCCAAAGCTTCAAAGGAGGGAAGCAAGAACATCCGCGAGAGGGCGATTCGGGAGGAAGGTTATTTCGGCTGAGCGAAGGTCATTTCGGGAGAGGATTCCCTTGTACAAGTTAAATTTGTATTATTTTATATTCTTCAATTTGTACTACGTAAGCTACAGAGGCCAAGCCATCGCCTGTTCACCATTCTTGGAAATTCTACGTCGTTTGCTTAATTTACATAATTTTGTACAATTATGCTACGCTATGATAACTTTACAGTGAATAAGTTGTAGGAAATGTTTGCCAATGCAAAAGTCTACTTTAAATTTTGTTTCACTTAGCGTTTTAAAGAAGCGAATTGGATCACTGGGTCTGGTTCGATCGGCGGACTCGGGACCCGGATGGAATCGAAAACTAATTTTACTGAATCAGAACGGATTTTGGCTGCTGCTCCGATCCGATGCGCATCTCTACTTTGAAGCGATTCAGATTTACTTCATAATTTTATAGTAAACCGATACAGAAACATGAAACAGATACGAAATTTTTTGTTTTCAGAAACAATAGTGATAAATTAAACTAAAGTTTATTTTATAAAGCTTTAGCATTTTCAGTCATTCATTCATTCATTCGTTCATTTTCATTCGCAAATAACGGAACAATGAACATACAAACATGATGGAGAATCAATTTACCAATTGAAGTGAACTGAGTATAAATTAATAATCATAACCATCAGAAATTTTCTCATTCAAAACAAGAAAGTTGGCAACGGCTGCAAAATATTGCAATGCCAGGTGCACTGGAAGTATTGCCAAAATAGTGGAACCATATCGGGTCATTCAAAATACAACAGCGGCAATTAAGTTGAATAGCCCCTCTAAATGCCAAACATAATAATGCTTAAAACTGGATCCAAAAAGGGATTGAAAACTGGATCGAAAATAGGATTGAAAATGGGGTTGAAAACTATGAATCCGGATTAACTCAATCCCGATCCCAAAAAGTTTGATAGGACTGGATTCAAAGCAGGATTAAGTCAATCCAAAAATTTTGGGGTTGAATCCCGAAATAAGTTCGATCCGGATTCAACTCAATCCATTATTGGTAGGATCGGCCCCTGGACCAATGGTTGGAGCCTGGGTTTTTTTTGCGCCACAAACTGCGAAATTACGCAATTTTTTTCTGAAATACGCAAAAAATTTTGGGCCGTTGCGCCACAGTACGCAAAAATTTTTGAGCCAAAATATGCTTAAAAAATGAGATTTGGAGTCAAAAATTTTTAAATTCGCCTAATTTTTGCTGGGGGCTACCGCCCCCAGACCCCCGCCTTGTGTGTACATTTGCTTATTTGAGTTTACTCCAAAACTTTATGGTTGTTTGTTGTTGATCGATGTTGATGCTAAAGCGTTGTATTGTATCAGTTATGTTTTGTTTTCCACTATATAATTCAAAAGTGCCTTTGCAAAATTGTTTGGGGCATCAAAGCATTTTATACAACACATCAAGTGCAGGAACCGTACGTTGATTAAAAATGAAAGTTGTAGATGTATATATATATATATATATTCTGTTCAGCTCTACGAAACTTACCCCTCGCACGTGGCCGCACAATTTTCTTGGACCACACGAAAATGGACGGTTTCTGGATCAACTATTTATTAATTGCTTGAAAAGTTTAGAACTACAAAAGACATTCTTGAAAAAATTTTGCGCCTTCGGCGCATCTACGTAATTGTTCTATTTTGTTCCCAGCTTTAACATTAACGTTCTTTCTTTAGCGTATTCGTCTCTGATCTTTCTTTAATGTCGTCAAAACGACATAATGTTAAATAATCAAAATACGTTGTAATCATTTATATATGTCGAAAACAAGATATATAGTGAAATCGCGAAAAATTTTTTCAGAAGACAAACTTTTTGCGAAAACACACTCTCAGTTCCGAAGTCCAATTTTCAACAAATTCCTGCTGATAAATGTTTCATATATATATATATATATATATATATATATATATATATATATATATATTGTATATATATATATTGTATATATATAATCAATTTACCCACTTTCGCGCTAAGAATTGCGTTAAATTTTCGAAGGTTCCTCTGGCGTGGCGAAACGATAAATTAAGCATTTAAAATGCTTTAAAACGTTAAATAAAGTATAAAATAACACAAAAATCAGTTTTTTGAGCGAAAACAGGCGTGGCGCAATTTTTTTCCAAATTACGCAAAAAAATTTGGGGCACTGCGCCACGGACCGCAAAAAGTTCGGACGAAAAAAAACACAGGTTGGAGCTATGAGCTCCAAAACATGCAGAAAGCGCGACTCTTTCTAGCCTGCGTGTCTTACCAAGTCTTCCTCTTTGCACACAGCCCAAATTAGATCGATCCGATGCACCGTTAGTCTGACACATTGCCAAATGTGGCGGGGGAAAATCCACTGGGGGGACCCTCCCAATTTTTTTGAAAAATTTTTTAACAACCAAACGGAAACAATTCGACACTATAGCACGGTATACTATCGAGGACGCTGCTATGGCGACATATTTGAATAATTTTGCTTCCCTGGCTAGCTATCAGGGTATTTTTTTCGGGGGGGGGGGGAGAATTTTTGCAAAAATGGGCTAAAAATTGGTACGTAGTTTTGGCGTATATATTTTACACGGAGAAAGGGGAAAAGTTCTCAAAAATGCCAGGATTTACGCTAAAAATAGTCATTTTTACGAAAAAATTCGGCGAAGCTGGAAAATTTTTGAAAATTTGCCTATTTTTGGCAAAAATTTGGGCCCCCAAAAAATCCCAGGAGGGGAAGCAAACATCCCGGGGGGAAAGGCGTTTTCGTTGGAGGCCCGCCCCTCCCCCGGTTAAAAATACCCTGGCTATGGGCCAAAACCCTGAAAGTGCCATTTCGGTACTGGAGGACCCCATGACAGGTCCAATTGTGGATTTTAAGAACCAAATAAACGTAAAAAACCATTCTCTATATACACGATAGACTAATATAGCCATGGGGTGAAAAACCCACCCCCTTGTTGGGGGTAAAAACCCACCCGCCTCCTGGGTCATGGGTTGGAGCTAGGTGCTCCAAAACATACCAGCAGAAAGCGCGACTCTTTCTAACCTATATAATGTGTGCAAAGATCAAGTCATTTGGTTCACTCCTGCTCATTTTTTGACATTTTGAAAATGACACATACTTTTTGGTCCAACCTTCCAAAAAAATTGCCAAAAGTTTGAACCGATGTAACTTTTGACTGGGTAGGGCTAGAAAAGTTTTGCAAATATTTGCAATGATGGCAACTCTTCCTCTTTGCACACAGCAAAAATTAGACCGATCCGATGCACCGTTAGTCTGGCACATTGCCAAACGTGGCGGGGAAAATACCCACTTTGGGGGGAAAACCCACCCAAATTTTTTTGAAACATTTTTTACCGACTCAACAGGGAAACAATTCGTGGCTATAGTATATACGGTATTATTGAGGACGCTGCGTCACCCTATGCTATCAGATTTGGGCAATTTCGAACACCTGGGTAGCTAGAGGCAAGAAACTCTAAAATTGCAATTTCGCTCCTTTAGGACCTAGCAGAGGTCTAATAGGGACTTTTAATAGCCAATTGTATGTCAAAAACCATTCTATATAGTCAAGCGGGAAAAAACCCACTTTTCAGATTTTTGGCCAGAACTTTTTAATGGTTTGACATATCGAAATGCTGATTATACAGGTAGCTAGGCCTAGTCGTAAGCTTTCTTATGAGCTATAGAACACCTCTGTAGGGTGTGCCGTTAGCGAGAAAAATTGCCCCAAACTGGCGGGAAAAAAACCCCACTGCGGGAAAAACCCCATATGCGGGAAAAAACCCACCCCAAAAAATTATGGCAAGCTGCCAGGAGCATTTATAACCATTCCAAATGAAAGAGCGGGTTGTTTTTAGTACAACTGCATCAAAATATATTAGTTTTTGTACTAAAATTGAGGTCATATGATCATTTGAAAATGTTGTATCTTTAACACATATATATATAAACATAGGCAAATTTTGGAAATTTTTTAAAATTGTTTATTTTCGGCAGTTTAAGCATCCTATCGTGTAGAAAATCTTGTATTTAGAGCCAAACTAGACCCATTTTAAGGCAAAAATAAGCATTTTTTGCCAAAATTGATATTTTGGCTTGAAATGGCACCGTGTCCGATTTAGACCACCTGGACCACCCATAACAGTACGAACCCAGCTAAAACCTATACCAATTTAATCTATAGGCTCTATTAAACAAATGTATGTATTGGTTTGACCTTTCCGGTCAATGGTTAGAAAAAAAATTTAATTTTGAAAAGTAGGTTTTTTCCCGCCGTGGGTTTTTTCCCCGCCAACTCCAGGTCACCCCCAGGTCGCACCGGAGGGGTCAGAGCAGTGTGACGTATATCATCATGAAGCGCAACAGATGCCCTACAGGTACATATAATCTGCTTTGGTCTAAGTCTTTCCAGTAGTTCAGGGTGGCCCGGCAAAGTTTGCCAAATTTCGGCACTTGGCCGGACCAAAATTTCCAAAAACTTCAAAGTCCCAAAAAATTTGCAGGGAAGCAGTGGGAGCTACCAGAATACACCCTCCGGGGTTATTTTGGATGGTCTTCAACAGGGTATTTTTTACAGGGGGGGGCGGGGGGGGCCCCCGAAATTGACCTTCCCCCCCCCCGAAAATGCCTTCCCCCGAAATCGCCCCTCCCGGGATTTTTGCTTCCCCCCCCCGGGATTTTTGCTTCCCCCCCCCGGGATTTTTTGGAGGCCCAAATTTTTGCCAAAAATAGGCCAATTTTCAAAAATTTTCCGGCCTCGCCGGAGATTTTTTCGTAAAAATATAGTCAGAGGGGGGAAAAAAGCATCACCGGCAAAGTGGGGAAAAAAACAACGGCTCACCCTGCT
>JASAND010003082.1:0-21710 GCA_030248195.1 Trissonchulus latispiculum
TCGGTGGGAAATTCAACTCTATTTTAGCTATTTTAAATCAAAAAACCCGATCTAGGTACCTTTTTTGAGATTTCATGTGCCATTGAAAATGCAGCATCAAACGGACAGGTTTCATAAAGTTTAACACATAAACATAAACTCTTGCACTTCCCCCCCAGCCCTAACTTTTTATTTTTTGACCAATAACTTTGAAATTTGGTGTGGGTGCATGCTAGAGGCTGATGAATTCAAAAATTAAAAAATTTTAGTTTTAAAAAAATTTTAAAAAATTTAAAGTTTTAGTTTGGTAAGGGGGGGGGGACGCAGGGGTTTTCTGGGGCGCTGAGCACGAATCTGAAGTCCGTTTTTCGATTCAGCTTTTCGTTAGCTCAGTATAAGCTTACATGTTAAGCTTGCAACTTTAGCTTATACTGAGCTAACGAAAACCTGAATCGAAAAACGGACTTCAGATTCGTGCTCAGCGCCCCAGAAAACCCCGTATGCAAGTTTTCAGCAAAATTTTTTCAAAAAATTTTTTTGGTTCCCTCTGGCCCCCTCATTGTAAACTAAAATTTTAAATTTTTTAAAATTTTTTAAAAACTTTAAAATTTTTAAATTTTTGAGTTCATCTGCCTCTAGTATGCACCCACACCAAATTTCAAAGTTATTGGTCAAAAAATCAAAAGTTAGGGCTGGGGGGAAAGCGCAAGAGACCCCCTTTTTGAGATTTCATGTGCCATTGAAAATGCAGCATCAAACGGAAAGGTTTCATAAAGCTTAACACATAAACATAGGGCAATTTTTGAAAAATGCTAAAAACGATGTAATTTGATAAAACTTATTAGTCTATCGTGTATAGAATGGTTTTAACGTTCAATTGGCTGTTAAAATCTACAATTGGACCTGTCCTGGGTCCTGCCGTACCGAAATGGCACTTTCAGGGTTTTTGGCCACTAGCTAGCCAGGGAAGCAAAATTATCCAAATCTGCCACCATCGGATGATGCAGCGTCCTCGATAGTACCGTGCTATAGTGCCGAATTGTTTCCCTGTTTGGTTGTTCAAAAATTTTTCAGCAAAATTGGGTGGGTTTTCCCCGCCACATTTGGCAATATGCCCGAATCGATCTAATTTTGGCTGTGTGCAAAGAGGAAGACTTGCCATCATTGCAGATATTTGCAAAACTTTTCTAGCCGAACCCAGTCAAAGGTTACATCGGTCCAAACTTTTGCAAAATTTTGGCATGGTTAGATCAAAAAGTAGGTGTCATTTTCAAAATGTCATAAAATGAGCAGGAGTGAACCAAATGAGTTGATCTTTGCAGACGCAGGTAAGAAAGTCGCGCTTTCTGCTGCTATGTTTTGGAGCTCATAGCTCCAACCCTTGGTCCAGGAGGAGGGTGGGTTTATCCCCCCAAAAAGAGGGTGGGTTTTCCAGCCATGGCTATATAATTGATAACTTGCTATTGAAACTCACCTACTGTTTTAACAGTTTTTTCAGAAGAACCTTTATCTTGTATATATATATATATATATATATATTATATATATATACATTTTGATGTTTCATATCCAAAAAACAGCGAAAAACTTTAACAATATGTTCAACTTACAAAGATATCGAATTAAAATATCCCAAAAACAACAAAAACTTATATATAACAACGGAACAGCAGCTCCAGCCTAAACCAAATTTAAATTATCATTTAAGGGAAAAACATTCTGACCAAGTCCAGATTCCAACTAGAAGTGTTTAGCTTACATTATATATTATTTATATATATATTATATATAATGTTTATTTAATTTGTTTAGCGTTTAATCGTGTAAAAATGAAAATTCTATCATTCCCCAAACAAGAGAATGACAACATTACATTAACCCAGTTTCCAACTTTGCTTAAGTAACTTTAAGCTAAGCTGTACAAATGGAGAACACAAGCTGAAGACCCTACTTCATTTATTCAAAGCAGTAGTCAAAAAGTAAACAGAAAAGAACAATTCCAATCGCTCCAGAACGAACAACAATTCTGACAACTCCTGGCTAGGGCACTTGAACAAAGCAACATATTTAAACATTTATTTTTATTTAAAATTTATGTGGTTTTTAAATATGCATGTTGCATCAGCTATATATTACACATCGAAAACAGGCATTAAATTAATGAAACTTAAAATCGCTGTCAAAATATCATATTCGTTTAAATAATGATTTGGAATACCCTCAGTTTCACTGCCCTTTTTCTGGCATTTTTTAGGGTTTTGAACCCCTTAGGGAGGGGGAAGTGGGGGGGCGAGTCCAAGGTATGAAATACCAAAATTTTAGCGAAAAATTAGCATTTTTTATGTAAAAACACAAAAAATCGCTGTTTTTAAGCTAAAATTAACTTTAAGTCCATAAATTAGCTAAACATTCTGAAAATTTTTGAAAATTTTACCTCAAAAATTTAATTTTTCGACACTTTTGGGCGAGCTTCAAAAAAGTGGGTGGGGGTGGCTTGCCGAGAAGTGGGGGGGGGGGCTGCCAAAAGTAGGGGGCTTTCGAAAAGTGGGGGCCCCTAAAAATGCCAGTCTTTTAAGGGGGCTCTCTGTAAGGCAATGTTTGATGTTAGGGTATAAACTGCAAACGCAGACGCAGACCAGCAGACTTAGCCGACTTAAGAAATAAGTTGTAACAACCATAGGTTTCACTATCATAGCCTCTACTCTATAACTCTTCTAAGTTTGTATTATATACATAAATGTGACAAGTAAAAAGACAAAAAACACTGAACCGTGCGTACGCACAAAAAGGAAAGTTGATATTCAAAAAGTGAAAAAACCCAAAAAGCCAGACAAATACCCTCCAAAGTAACCAAATTCAAATATAAAGTTTTCCAACATGAGGATAGACATCAAAGGTCCGTAGTTGACATTAAAAAGAGGGGGAAAGGAGGAAATAAGACATTTTGTTCCAGAAAAGCAGGGGAAGGGGGAGGAGTCGTAAAAGTGTCATAAACTAGAACAGATAAGATTAAATCTCAATTCTAATCCTTGAACTCTCAGACAATTCAGCTGGGATTTTCAGAAAGGAAGAAAGAAAAAAGACGGAGAATATATATATGTCAACGTGATATTGTGAAATCAGGGATTTCGAAAATTTCAGGGATTTCACAGAATCCCTAACATTTTCAGGGGGATTGTGAAACTCATGTTAAAACCTGTTTATTTCACAGTTTCCCTGAGTGATTAAGGGATTTCACAGAATCCCGTGTCACTTTCAGGGAAATTGTGAAATGATTAATTTAGTTGAATTTCAGGAACTTTTGTTGCAAATTTGAAAATGTATATAAATGTTTTATAAATTTGTAAATTTGCTGTTAAATTGTTGCAGATATATATACACAAGAATAAAAATGCTCCGATGGAGCATGAAAAATGCAATATGGGTGACGCCGGTTTTTAAACGTACAGAGGACTAGGTTTTAAAACGTTAATATGGGAGGGGCATGTTGTAGGAGGAGGAGAGGTTAAAAGCGCACTAATATGGACCAGCTTCGCTGAACAACCCATATTCGCGGAAACTACCCGGACTGATGCTTCTAGCTGTTTACCAGTAACAGTTTACCAATTTGTGAGCATAGCTCTGGGTCTGCAACTATATTTGTAGTTGTGTTCGTAGTTAGTTATAGGCCGTGCTGTACTTCTACAGCACTCTACTGCAGCGCCACCATATAGTAACATCGCAGTAAGTATACGAAACCTATCAATAATTGTTTGTCATGTTCTAAACTATCTGCATGCCGAATTTCAAATGCCAGTGACAAATGAATAACTTGTTATCGACGGTGCTGTGTTTTTGAACAGCACACACAGCACAGTGGAAGCTAGAGAGTGTACCAACTAACATAGCTACAGTTCCCCCTTACTACAGACACAATTGTCGCCAAGTTTCATATGTTTAGCCGTTTACTGTAAGTCTACAGACAGCGTGCTATGGTTGCTGCATAACAGTACAGCACGATAGCAGCCCCGCACAGCGCTGCGACTGTGCTCATCGTGTACAGCGACCCCGATAACCCTTATATGCGTCCCATTATATGGCTCAAAACAGCATAATTTTATTATTTAATTTAATTTAATTTAATTTAAGCATTTAATTTTTTAATAAAGTTACGTATCCCAATTTAATTGTGATAGTAGGTAATAATAACGAACAACAGTAAGACACTCTGTACCTGTTAGTTTCAAATTTAGATTGACGAAGTAAGCGAATAAGACAAATCTAGAATAAAATATTATGTACCTCTGCAACAATTTAACAGCAAATTTATAAATTTATATAACATTTACATTTTCAAATCTACAACAAAAATTCCTGAAATTCAACTACATCAATCATTTCACAGTTTCCCTGAAAGTGACACGGGATTCTGTGAAATCCCTTAATCACTCAGGGAAACTGTGAAATAAACAGGTTTTGACATGAGTTTCACAATCCCCCTGAAAATGTTAGGGATTCTGTGAAATCCCTGAAATTTTCAGGGATTTCGCGAAATCCCTGATTTCACAATATCACGTTGACATATATATACGTACAGAAAGAACAATAGAAAGATGTATCACTCACTACAGCACCTGTTGTGGCCCGAAAAATTCTGACAACAAGCGAGAATTGAATCCACAGCCTTCGGTTATCTAGACCGATGCTCTACCTATTAAGCTAATGGATTAAGCTAAAGCTTTTATGTGTGTATATATATATGAATGTTAAAGGTTTAGTGGTTAGAGACATGACTGGTTTTTGGGGCCGGGTCCGCAAACCTGGGTCGTAGGCTTTCAGTTTCCTTTAGGTCAGAGCCTAAATTCGGCAGAAGTTTCCCGTGGAAAACTTTCCCAGCTGATGCTGCCTACCAATGGCCTAAACTTTAGGGCCAAGCAGCTCTTACATAAATGAATTAAAATACGTATATACATTGTACATATATAAATAATATATACTTACATAAATAAATTTTAAAGAATATATTATATATAGGTAGTAGGGATCGACCGGATATCCGGATCCGGATCCTGCCGGATATTGCAGATCCGGATCCGGATCCGGCAGAAAAACCATCCGGATCCGGATCTTTTTTTCAGTTAAGGAACCAAAGGAAATTTATTACTGAAACTAAAATATTAATGGCTGGAGCGCTCAAAATTAATTTCTAGCAGCAAATTTTCGTGTTAAGAGTGTGGCTTTTACTGGGGGCTGCCGCCCCCAGACCCCCGTGTACCTTAATATTCAACTGAATCCGAATTAGTAGACGTTGATATTTTGTTAACTAATTTTCATGCATGTCAGGTTAAATGAATTTTTTAATTTAACCGTAATTATATGTTTTTATAAATTACTGTTAAATAGGTGTCCATGCGTATGGTTATTTTCCGACATCTATAGATAAAAATTTAACAAATTTGCAATTTTCAGACTCCTTGACGTGTTGGGTTTTCTAAATTTTACGTTGTGCTTTTCTGAATTTTTAAATGATCCTTTTAAGAAAATGGTTTCCTTCAAATTCTCGGTAGTAGCAAAATTTTAACTCTACTTTACTGCGTTTAACCATACTTATATATTGCAAATTTATTAGACAAGTACATAAGTTTAACCGACTTGTAAACTAAAAAATTAAACTTTAGTGAAATTTTTAAGATGGTTCTAAGTAAAATAGATCAGCAAATTTAAAGATTTTTATGAGCATGTGCTGCCGTTTCACAAATATACTGAATGCATAAATGGATAAATACAAGCATTATAAATGAGTCGTGCTGACTACTTTCATCCTAACGATTTTGTTTCTAATATACATTTAATGAAAACGAAAATTCAGAGTTTGTTTTCGTATCAGTTGCGGTGAGTCTTGCTAGGCTTTAGCCGCTGCTACAAAGAATTTAACTACCGGTATGCAACAACATAATCGAATGAACTGGATCAAAACGTTTTTAAAATTGAAAATGCGCTAATAGAACTATAACTTGAATTATTTATTCTTAAATAACTATTTTCAGCAGCAACGGTATTGGTTTTATTTTTTTCAAGCTGCTAAGAAGTAGAAGGTAAGTAGTTAATGCTAATGTTAATCTACTTAAGCTGATTTTTTGAAAAGCTTTGATTGTAAACTGTTCCATGTTTGCGGTTGCGGCATATTCATACATTTCAAAAATTCGTTATATATACTTAGTGAAAATTGTTTGTTTCAAGCTGAATGTATAAGTCATTTGCAGCATTAAGTCATTATCAGCATTAAAACATTACCAAATCCACAAAAAACCCATAAACATTAACAAAATCAAAGAACAAAATTTTTAAAATTTGCTTGTATTTTGATGACTAGATCCGGATCCGGATCCGGATCCGGATCCGGCCGGATCCAAACTGGATCCGGATCCGGGTCCGGATCCGGCAAAATTTTGGATCCGGTCGATCCCTAATAGGTAGTAAGTTTCTGTAAAAATTTCACGTCTTCGTCGCGACATGTGTAAGAATTTGTACTTCAGTCTTACACGTATTTCATATGTATAAATATATGTGTGTGTATATATATAATAGGGATGTACCGGGACCTGGCCCCGGACCTGGTGCCGACCGGGGCCAAAAATTAGCTAAATTTTGTAAATTTTTGACATTTTTTGAACAAAACTTTGAATTTTCGAAAGTCAAAAGTGTTATATATATACAAGTAGGAAAAATGCTCCTTGCAGTCGCATGAAAAAGTTAATATGAGCTATGACGGTCAACATTTAAATGTGTCAAGGACAAGCTTTAAAATGTTTAATATGAGCCAACATCTAAATAAGTAGAGGACAAGATGTAAACGGCTAATATGAGCCGCTACGTTTCTCTTGGGCTCATATTGACGCTCATTTAGCTTTTGCTTACTTTGAATCCAACACTGACTTGGCTTGCATGAATAACGACGCATAAACATTAATTTTGCAAAGCTGTACGTAAATGTTTTCTTCTCCACCGCTACACCCAAGTATATACACATTTAAGGCCACCATATAAGTCAACAAAACGAAACCGAAGTCCAATCTAATGAAGAAACGAAAATGTGGAACTTACACATGTTGTGAAATCTTGAGAAATCACATTTGAAGTTATCATCGCAATCATCATATTAATTCAATATTCCCAAGCCAATCAAATCGTTTATAAACACTGATGGTTATATGCCAACCGTAAACTGTATATATGTTTTCCATTTTAGTCGCGTCAATATGAGCCCAAGAGAAACGTAGCGGCTCATATTAGCCGTTTACATCTTGTCCTCTACTCATTTAGATGTTGGCTCATATTAAACATTTTAAATCTTGTCCTTGACACATTTAAATGTTGACCGTCATAGCTCATATTAACTTTTTCATGCGACTGCAAGGAGCATTTTTCCTACTTGTCCTCCGCCTAGTTTTTGGGAACGCTGCCATAACTGTGGCAGCAGCAATCACAAATTCCACCAGTGAATTCCCCATGCCCAATAAGCTTTGTATGCAAAATTTCAGCCTTCTAGCTATCTCCAGTAGCTTGAACCAGGAACTGGTTCAATTTTGAACCAGTTGAACCAGATCTGGCCAGCCATGGGTCGGATCACCAAAGTAACACCACCAGTGAATTCCCCATGCCCAATAACCTTTGTACGCAAAATTTCAGCCTTCTAGCTACCTCCAGTTGCTTGAACCAGGACCTGGTTCAACCTTGAACCAGTTGAACCAGATCTGGCCAGCCATGGGTTGGATCACTAAAGTTACACCACCAGTGAACTCCCCATGCCCAGTAACCTTTGTATGCAAAATTTCAGCCTTCCAACTATCTCCAGTAGCTTGAACCAGGAACTGGTTCAACTGTGAACCAGTTGAACCAGATCTGGCCAGCCATGGGTCGGATCACCAAAGTAACACCACCAGTGAATTCCCCATGCCCAATAACCTTTGTATGCAAAATTTCAGCCTTCCAACTATCTCCAGTAGCTTGAACCAGGAACTGGTTCAACTTTGAACCAGTTGAACCAAATCTGGCAAGCCATGGGTCGGATCACCAAAGTAACACCACCAGTGAATTCCCCATGCCCAATAACATTTGTATGCAAAATTTCAGCCGTCTAGCTATCTCCAGTAGCTTGAACCAGGAACTGGTTCAACTTTGAACCAGTTGAACCATATCTGGCCAGCCATTGGTCAGATCACCAAAGTAACACCACCAGTGAATTCCCCATGCCCAATAACATTTGTATGCAAAATTTCAGCCTTCTAGCTACCTCCAGTTGCTTGAACCAGGACCTGGTTCAACCTTTGAACCAGGACCCTGGTTCAACCTTGACCCAGTTGAACCAGATCTGGCCAGCCATGGGTCGGATCACCAAAGTAACACCACCAGTGAATTCCTCATGCCCAATAACCTTTGTATGCAAAATTTCAGCCTTCTAGATAACTCCAGTAGCTTGAACCAGGAACTGGTTCAATTTTGAACCAGTTGAACCAGATCTGGCCAGCCATGGGTCGGATCACCAAAGTAACACCACCAGTGAACTCCCCATGCCCAGTAACCTTTGTATGCAAAATTTCAGCCTTCCAACTATCTCCAGTAGCTTGAACCAGGAACTGGTTCAACTTGAACCAGCTGACCCAGATCGGGCCAGCCATGGGTCGGATCACCAACGTAACACCACCAGTGAATTCCCCATGCCCAATAACCTTTGTATGCAAAATCTCAGCCTTCCAACTATCTCCAGGAGCTTGAACCAGGAACTGGTTCAACTTTGAACCAGTTGAACCAAATCTGGCAAGCCATGGGTTGGATCACCAAAGTTACACCACCAGTGAATTCCCCATGCCCAATAACCTTTGTATGCAAAATTTCAGCCTTCTAGCTATCTCCGGTAGCTTGAACCAGGAACTGGATCAACATAGAACCAGTTGAACCATATCTGGCCAGCCATAGGTCAGATCACCAAAGTAACACCACCAGTGAATTCCCCATGCCCAATAACATTTGTATGCAAAATTTCCAGCCTTCTAGCTACCTCCAGTTGCTTGAACCAGGACCTGGTTCAACCTTGAACCAGGACCTGGTTCAACTTGACCCAGTTGATCCAGATCTGGCCAGCCAAAGGTCGGATCACCAAAGTAACACCACCAGTGAATTCCCCATGCCCAATAACCTTTGTATGCAAAATTTCAGCCTTCTAACTATCTCCAGTAGCTTGAACCAGGAACTGGTTCAATTTTGAACCAGTTGAACCAGATCTGGCCAGCCATGGGTCGGATCACCAAAGTTACACCACCAGTGAATTCCCCATGCCCAATAACCTTTGTATGCAAAATTTCAGCCTTCTAGCTATCTCCAGTAGCTTGAACCAGGAACTGGTTCAACTTTGAACCAGTTGAACCAGGCGAGATACGGTGTCGGCACTATGCTCATCGTGTTCAGCGACCCCGATTTTCCATATATGGGTACCACCCCAAGGCCGAAAAACGCTGTTTTTGCCCGTTTTTAGACTATTTTAAAATTTTCGGACTTAGAAATTTTCCATCTTGAAGGTGTCCAAAAACGCTATTTTTTCAATTTTTGACCATCTATAAAAATCGAACCAGATTGAAATTCGGAAAAAAACATATAAACTTGCTAAGTACCATTGCCTAGATATTCAAAATAGTATAGAAAAATTTTTCCTATGGGCCGTTCGAAAAATCGAGTTAACACAAAATTGACAAAAATCATGCTGAATACAGAGAAAAAAACCCCCACTTTCAAACCCGTTAAGAGAAAGTCGATTTTTTCAAAGTTCTTTTTTCCGGCAAGTTTGGTATCATTCGAAAGCTCTTGGCCTGGAGATTTCAAAAATGTAAATATTAGCTCTTAATTCCTTCCCGTTAATTAGTTATGCCTAATTAGCACTTTTCAAAATCCGCAAAGTGCCTTTATAGCTCATATTATGGGGGCTCTCCGAGCCCCATTGGGACCCCAATATGCCGGGCCCCGGCCCGGTAGTGGCGGCTCCGGTGCATCTCTAATATATAATATATACCCGTATATATATCAGGGCTGTTGCGCGGGGTTTCTAAAAAATAGGAATAAAAATAGGAATTTTACCGTAAAGAATAGGAATAATGGAACTTTTTTTGGTAAAAAATAGGAAAAAATAGGAATTCCAGGCTTAAAGTGAAGACTTAATTTGTTGTTTTCAGTAGAAAGAGCAATTATATACTATGTGACTTTAAATGAAATTTCCGAAAATGTCCTGAAAACTTTTAACTCCGATTTTGAATTTCGTGGTGTCGCAATTTCAGGATTTGAACAACTTAATCGGATAATATTTGAAACTGAAATATATTACCGCTGCGGCCAATCGAAATCTGGGGCGATAGAACTTTTTGAGTTCAATCCGGGCTTGGAGTCGGGATGGATACCGAAAGGAACTCACGCTAATTTTGTCTGTTAAGTTGAAATTTTGTGAAAATTGGCGGTAAAATTTAAAATTTCTGAATTTGTCTGAAAAATTAGGAAAATTCATTAAAAAGTCCTGAATTCATTTATTGCCAAAAACCGTTTCATACCTTAAAGTCATAAAAATTTGCCGATTTTTGGCTGCGCTTTATTTATTTCTGCAAAGGAGAAAAACTGTTGGGTCTTGTGCCTGTGCGGTTTTCTAGCGACAGAAAAAGATCAAAGTGCTCAGAAAATTACTACTGGCTCTCAATTTCTAAAAATCACTGGTTGCTGGGAACCCGCCCCGACCTCTATACAAAGTTTCAAGGGGCGGTTTGCACCGAAGACGGGCGTGATAAAATTTAAGTTTTTGCTCAACAATGGTATGCACGCACAGGCACACTACATACAAATATTTTCTAAGGTGCATACCGTAAATCTGTTGCAACCGAAAACGGAATGCTAAAATGTATAAAGGGGGGTCTGGGAGGCGGAGCCCCGCCCCAGAAGTTTTTCAATTTTGCCATTAAAACGCTGTTGAAACATTGAATTCTTTGCAGTGCATAATTCCCAAACCTAATTTTGTAGTTTATTTTGCTATATACGTATGTTTGACTTATATAAGCTCGTACTAAAACTCAGACTAAGATGCTCCCCATTATGAACATGGTATAGGTATTCTAAGCATATATATATATATATATATATATATATATATATATCCAGTATCCACCATTTAAGGCAGTCATGTTTGGAATAATGCGTTAATAACAAAACTACAAACGAAGTCGTGCCTAGGCACGAAAAATTTTCAATAAAGTATATATGCACTAATTTTTGGGTTGTTCAGTACTATATATTTCTTTGTGTTTACGATAAATTTAAACGCCGTAATTTAAATTTATTTAAATTTTTTCTTCTGGCCAATTTTTTCAGGGGGGCAAGACCATTTCGGGGGGGGGCGGCCGAATACAAGTAATTGCGGAAGGTCTGGGGCGGGGTTCCCAGCAAAACTAGTGATTTTTGTGAAATTGAGAGCCAGTAGCAATTTTCTTGAGCACTTTGATCTTTTTCTGTCGCTAGAAAACCGCACAGGCACAAGACCCAACAGTTTTTCTCCTTTGCAGAAATAAATAAAGCGCAGGCCAAAAATCGGCAAATTTTTATGACTTTAAGGTATGAAACGGTTTTTGGCAATAAATGAATTCAGGACTTTTTAATGAATTTTCCTAATTTTTCAGACAAATTCAGAAATTTTAAATTTTACCGCTAATTTTTCACAAAATTTCCAACTTACCAGACAAAATTAGCGAGTTCCTTTCGGTATCCATCCCGACCTAAGCCCGGATTGAACTCAAAAGTTCTATCGCCCCAGATTTCCGATTGGCCGTGCGGTAATATATTTCAGTTTCAAATATTATCCGATTAAGTTGTTCAAATCCCGAAAAATTGCGACACCACGAAATTCAAAATCGGAGTTAAAAGTTTTCAGGACATTTAAAATTCATTTAAAGTCACATAGTATATAATTGCTCTTTCTACTGAAAACAACAAATTAAGTCTTCACTTTAAGCCTGGGAATTCCTATTTTTTCCTATTTTTTACCAAAAAGTTCCTATTTATTCCTATTTTTTGATGGTAAAATTCCTATTTTTATTCCTATTTTTTAGAAAACCCCGCGCAACAGCCCTGATATATATACGGGTATATATTATATATTAGAGATGCACCGGAGCCGCCACTACCGGGGCCGGGGCCTGGCAATTGGGGTCCAAATAGAAAATTATCGGCGGGAAAACAAACGATTATCATGGGGGTGCTCGGAGAGCCCCCCATAATATGAGCTATAAAGGCACTTTGCGGATTTTGAAAAGTGCTAATTAGGCATAACTAATAAACGGGAAGGAATTAAGAGCTAATATTTACATTTTTGAAATCTCCAGGCCAAGAGCTTTCGAATGATACCAAACTTGCCCGGAAAAAATGAACTTTGAAAATATCGACTTTCTCTTACGGGTTTGAAAGTGGGGTTTTTTTTCTCTGTATGCAGCATGATTTTTGTCAATTTTGTGTTAACTCGATTTTTCGAACGGCCCATAGGAAAAATTTTTCTATATTACTTTTTGAATATCTAGGCAATGGTACTTAGCAAGTTTATGTTTTTTTTCCGAATTTCAATCTGGTTCGATTTTTATAGATGGTCAAAAATGGAAAAAATAGCGTTTTTGGACACCTTCAAGCTGAAAAATTTCTAAGTCCGAAAATTTTAAAATAGTCTAAAAACGGGCAAAAACAGCGTTTTTCGGCCTTGGGGTGGTACCCACATATAGTAAATCGGGCTCGCTGAACACGATGAGCATAGTGCCGACACTGTATCTCGCCTGGTTCATCTGGTTCAACTGGTTCAAAGTTGAACCAGTTCCTTGTTCAAGCTACTGGAGATAGCTAGAAGGCTGAAATCTTGCATACAAAGGTTATTGGGCATGGGGAATTCACTGGTGGTGTAACTTTGGTGATCCGACCCATGGCTGGCCAGATCTGGTTCAACTGGTTCAAAATTGAACCAGTTCCTGGTTCAAGCTACTGGAGATAGCTAGAAGGCTGAAATTTTGCATACAAAGGTTATTGGGCATGGGGAATTCACTGGTGGTGTAACTTTGGTGATCCAACCTATGGCTGGCCAGATCTGGTTCAACTGGGTCAAGGTTGAACCAGGTCCTGGTTCAAGGTTGAACCAGGTCCTGGTTCAAGCAACTGGAGGTAGCTAGAAGGCTGAAATTTTGCATACAAATGTTATTGGGCATGGGGAATTCACTGGTGGTGTTACTTTGGTGATCTGACCAATGGCTGGCCAGATATGGTTCAACTGGTTCAAAGTTGAACCAGTTCCTGGTTCAAGCTACTGGAGATAGCTAGACGGCTGAAATTTTGCATACAAATGTTATTGGGCATGGGGAATTCACTGGTGGTGTTACTTTGGTGATCCGACCCATGGCTTGCCAGATTTGGTTCAACTGGTTCAAAGTTGAACCAGTTCCTGGTTCAAGCTACTGGAGATAGTTGGAAGGCTGAAATTTTGCATACAAAGGTTATTGGGCATGGGGAATTCACTGGTGGTGTTACTTTGGTGATCCGACCCATGGCTGGCCAGATCTGGTTCAACTGGTTCACAGTTGAACCAGTTCCTGGTTCAAGCTACTGGAGATAGTTGGAAGGCTGAAATTTTGCATACAAAGGTTACTGGGCATGGGGAGTTCACTGGTGGTGTAACTTTGGTGATCCGACCCATGGCTGGCCAGATCTGGTTCAACTGGTTCAAAATTGAACCAGTTCCTGGTTCAAGCTACTGGAGATAGCTAGAAGGCTGAAATTTTGCATACAAAGGTTATTGGGCATGGGGAATTCACTGGTGGTGTAACTTTGGTGATCCAACCTATGGCTGGCCAGATCTGGTTCAACTGGGTCAAGGTTGAACCAGGTCCTGGTTCAAGGTTGAACCAGGTCCTGGTTCAAGCAACTGGAGGTAGCTAGAAGGCTGAAATTTTGCATACAAATGTTATTGGGCATGGGGAATTCACTGGTGGTGTTACTTTGGTGATCTGACCAATGGCTGGCCAGATATGGTTCAACTGGTTCAAAGTTGAACCAGTTCCTGGTTCAAGCTACTGGAGATAGCTAGACGGCTGAAATTTTGCATACAAATGTTATTGGGCATGGGGAATTCACTGGTGGTGTTACTTTGGTGATCCGACCCATGGCTTGCCAGATTTGGTTCAACTGGTTCAAAGTTGAACCAGTTCCTGGTTCAAGCTACTGGAGATAGTTGGAAGGCTGAAATTTTGCATACAAAGGTTATTGGGCATGGGGAATTCACTGGTGGTGTTACTTTGGTGATCCGACCCATGGCTGGCCAGATCTGGTTCAACTGGTTCACAGTTGAACCAGTTCCTGGTTCAAGCTACTGGAGATAGTTGGAAGGCTGAAATTTTGCATACAAAGGTTACTGGGCATGGGGAGTTCACTGGTGGTGTAACTTTAGTGATCCAACCCATGGCTGGCCAGATCTGGTTCAACTGGTTCAAGGTTGAACCAGGTCCTGGTTCAAGCAACTGGAGGTAGCTAGAAGGCTGAAATTTTGCGTACAAAGGTTATTGGGCATGGGGAATTCACTGGTGGTGTTACTTTGGTGATCCGACCCATGGCTGGCCAGATCTGGTTCAACTGGTTCAAAATTGAACCAGTTCCTGGTTCAAGCTACTGGAGATAGCTAGAAGGCTGAAATTTTGCATACAAAGCTTATTGGGCATGGGGAATTCACTGGTGGAATTTGTGATTGCTGCTGCCACAGTTATGGCAGCGTTCCCAAAAACTAGGCGGAGGACAAGTAGGAAAAATGCTCCTTGCAGTCGCATGAAAAAGTTAATATGAGCTATGACGGTCAACATTTAAATGTGTCAAGGACAAGATTTAAAATGTTTAATATGAGCCAACATCTAAATGAGTAGAGGACAAGATGTAAACGGCTAATATGAGCCGCTACGTTTCTCTTGGGCTCATATTGACGCGACTAAAATGGAAAACATATATACAGTTTACGGTTGGCATATAACCATCAGTGTTTATAAACGATTTGATTGGCTTGGGAATATTGAATTAATATGATGATTGCGATGATAACTTCAAATGTGATTTCTCAAGATTTCACAACATGTGTAAGTTCCACATTTTCGTTTCTTCATTAGATTGGACTTCGGTTTCGTTTTGTTGACTTATATGGTGGCCTTAAATGTGTATATACTTGGGTGTAGCGGTGGAGAAGAAAACATTTACGTACAGCTTTGCAAAATTAATGTTTATGCGTCGTTATTCATGCAAGCCAAGTCAGTGTTGGATTCAAAGTAAGCAAAAGCTAAATGAGCGTCAATATGAGCCCAAGAGAAACGTAGCGGCTCATATTAGCCGTTTACATCTTGTCCTCTACTTATTTAGATGTTGGCTCATATTAAACATTTTAAAGCTTGTCCTTGACACATTTAAATGTTGACCGTCATAGCTCATATTAACTTTTTCATGCGACTGCAAGGAGCATTTTTCCTACTTGTATATATATAACACTTTTGACTTTCGAAAATTCAAAGTTTTGTTCAAAAAATGTCAAAAATTTACAAAATTTAGCTAATTTTTGGCCCCGGTCGGCACCAGGTCCGGGGCCAGGTCCCGGTACATCCCTATTATATATATACACACACATATATTTATACATATGAAATACGTGTAAGACTGAAGTACAAATTCTTACACATGTCGCGACGAAGACGTGAAATTTTTACAGAAACTTACTACCTATTAGGGATCGACCGGATCCAAAATTTTGCCGGATCCGGACCCGGATCCGGATCCAGTTTGGATCCGGCCGGATCCGGATCCGGATCTAGTCATCAAAATACAAGCAAATTTTAAAAATTTTGTTCTTTGATTTTGTTAATGTTTATGGGTTTTTTGTGGATTTGGTAATGTTTTAATGCTGATAATGACTTAATGCTGCAAATGACTTATACATTCAGCTTGAAACAAACAATTTTCACTAAGTATATATATAACGAATTTTTGAAATGTATGAATATGCCGCAACCGCAAACATGGAACAGTTTACAATCAAAGCTTTTCAAAAAATCAGCTTAAGTAGATTAGCATTAGCATTAACTATATACTTACCTTCTACTTCTTAGTAGCTTGAGAAAAATGAAACCAATACCGTTGCTGCTGAAAATAGTTATTTAAGAATAAATAATTCAAGTTATAGTTCTATTAGCGTATTTTCAATTTAAAAAACGTTTTGATCCAGTTCATTCGATTATGTTGTTGCATACCGGTAGTTAAATTCTTTGTAGCAGCGGCTAAAGCCTAGCAAGACTCACCGCAACTGATACGAAAACAAACTCTGAATTTTCGTTTTCATTAAATGTATATTAGAAACAAAATCGTTAGGATGAAAGTAGTCAGCACGACTCATTTATAATGCTTGTATTTATCCATTTATGTATTCAGTATATTTGTGAAACGGCAGCACATGCTCATAAAAATCTTTAAATTTGCAGATCTATTTTACTTAGAACCATCTTAAAAATTTCACTAAAGTTTAATTTTTTTAGTTTACAAGTCGGTTAAACTTATGTACTTGTCTAATAATTTTGCAATATATAAGTATGGTTAAACGCAGTAAAGTAGAGTTAAAATTTTGCTACTACCGAGAATTTGAAGGAAACCATTTTCTTAAAAGGATCATTAAAAATTCAGAAAAGCACAACGTAAAATTTAGAAAACCCAACACGTCAAGGAGTCTGAAAATTGCAAATTTGTTAAATTTTTGTCTATAGATGTCGGAAAATAACCATACGCATGGACACCTATTTAACAGTAATTTATAAAAACATATAATTATGGTTAAATTAAAAAATTCATTTAACCTGACATGCATAAAAATTAGTTAACAAAATATCAACGTCTACTAATTCGGGTTCAGTTGAATATTAAGGTACACGGGGGTCTGGGGGCGGCAGCCCCCAGTAAAAGCCACACTCTTAACACGAAAATTTGCTGCTAGAAATTAATTTTCAGCGCTCCAGGCATTAATATTTTAGTTTCAGTAATAACTTTCCTTTGCTTCCTTAGCTGAAAAAAGATCCGGGTCCGGATGGTTTTTCTGCCGGATCCGGATCCGGATCTGCAATATCCGGCAGGATCCGGATCCGGATATCCGGTCGATCCCTAGTGGTTATATATCTTATATTCTTTAAAATTTATTTATGTAAGTATATTTTATTTATATATGTACAATGTATATACGTATTTTAATTCATTTATGTAAGAGCTGCTTGGCCCTAAAGTTTAGGCCATTGGTAGGCAGCATCAGCTGGGAAAGTTTTCCACGGGAAACTTCTGCCGAATTTAGGCTCTGACCTAAAGGAAACTGAAAGCCTACGACCCAGGTTTGCGGACCCGGCCCCAAAACCAGTCATGTCTCTAACCACTAAACCTTTAACATTCATATATATATACACACATAAAAGCTTTAGCTTAATCCATTAGCTTAATAGGTAGAGCATCGGTCTAGATAACCGAAGGCTGTGGATTCAATTCTCGCTTGTTGTCAGAATTTTTCGGGCCACAACAGGTGCTGTAGTGAGTGATACATCTTTCTATTGTTCTTTCTGTACGTATATATATGTCAACGTGATATTGTGAAATCAGGGATTTCGCCAAATCCCTGAAAATTTCAGGGATTTCACAGAATCCCTAACATCTTCAGGGGATTGTGAAACTCATGTCAAAACCTGTTTATTTCACAGTTTCCCTGAGTGATTAAGGGATTTCACAGAATCCCGTGTCACTTTCAGGGAAACTGTGAAATGATTGATGTATAGTTGAATTTCAGGAATTTTTGTTGTAAATTTGAAAATGTAGATGTTATATAAGTTTATAAATTTGCTGTTAAATTGTTGCAGAGGTACATAATATTTTATTCTAGGTTTGTCTTATTCGCTTACTTCGTCAATCTAAATTTGAAACTAACAGGTACACAGTGTCTTACTGTTGTTCGTTATTATTACCTACTATCACAATTAAATTGGCATACGTAACTTTATTAAAAAATTAAATGCTTAAATTAAATTAAATTAAATTAAATAATAAAATTATGCTGTTTTGAGCCATATAATGGGACACATATAAGGGTTATCGGGGTCGCTGTACACGTTGAGCACAGTCGCAGCGCTGTGCGGGGCTGCTATCGTGCTGTACTGTTATGCAGCAACCATAGCACGCTGTCTGTAGACTTACAGTAAACGGCTAAACATATGAAACTTGGCGACAATTGTGTCTGTAGTAGGGGGAACTGTAGCTATGTTAGTTGGTACACTCTCTAGCTTCCACTGTGCTGTGTGTGCTGTACAAAAACACAGCACCGTCGATAACAAGTTATTCATTTGTCACTGGCATTTGAAATTCGGCATGCAGATAGTTTAGAACATGACAAACAATTATTGATAGGTTTCGTATACTTACTGCGATGTTACTATATGGTGGCGCTGCAGTAGAGTGCTGTAGAAGTACAGCACGGCCTATAACTAACTACGAACACAACTACAAATATAGTTGCAGACCCAGAGCTATGCTCACAAATTGGTAAACTGTTACTGGTAAACAGCTAGAAGCATCAGTCCGGGTAGTTTCCGCGAATATGGGTTGTTCAGCGGCTGAGTCCATATTAGTGCGCTTTTAACCTCTCCTCCTCCTACAACGTACCCCTCCCATATTAACGTTTTAAAACCTAGTCTCTGTACGTTTAAAAGCCGGCGTCACCCATATTGCATTTTTCATGCTCCATCGGAACATTTTTATTCATGTGTATATATATCTGCAACAATTTAACAGCAAATTTACAAATTTATAAAACATTTATATACATTTTCAAATTTGCAACAAAAGTTCTGAAATTCAACTAAATTAATCATTTCACAATTTCCCTGAAAGTGATACGGGATTCTGTGAAATCCCTTAATCACTCAGGGAAACTGTGAAATAAACAGGTTTTAACATGAGTTTCACAATCCCCCTGAAAATGTTAGGGATTCTGTGAAATCCCTGAAATTTTCGAAATCCCTGATTTCACATTATCACGTTGACATATATATATTCTCCGTCTTTTTTTCTTTCTTCCTTTCTGAAAATCCCAGCTGAATTGTCTGAGAGTTCAAGGATTAGAATTGAGATTTAATCTTATCTGTTCTAGTTTATGACACTTTTACGACTCCTCCCCCTTCCCCTGCTTTTCTGGAACAAAATGTCTTATTTCCTCCTTTCCCCCTCTTTTTAATGTCAACTACGGATCTTTGATGTCTATCCTCATGTTGGAAAACTTTATATTTGAATTTGGTTACTTTGGAGGGTATTTGTCTGGCTTTTTTGGGTTTTTTCACTTTTGAATATCAACTTTCCTTTTTGTGCGTACACTATTGGTTCAGTGTTTTTTGTCTTTTTACTTGTCACATTTATGTATATAATACAAACTTAGAAGAGTTATAGAGTAGAGGCTATGATAGTGAAACCTATGGTTGTTACAACTTATTTCTTAAGTCGGCTAAGTCTGCTGGTCTGCGTCTGCGTTTGCAGTTTATACCCTAACATCAAACATTGCCTTACAGAGAGCCCCCTTAAAAGACTGGCATTTTTAGGGGCCCCCACTTTTCAACCCCTACTTTTTGGCAGCCCCCACTTCTCGGCAAGCCACCCCCACCCACTTTTTTGAAGCTCGCCCAAAAGTGTCGAAAAATTAAATTTTTGAGGTAAAATTTTCAAAAATTTTCAGAATGTTTAGCTAATTTATGGACTTAAAGTTAATTTTAGCTTAAAACCGGATTTTTGTGTGTTTTTGCATAAAAAATGCTAATTTTCGCTAAAATTTTTGGTATTTCATACTTTGGACTCGCCCCCCACTTCCCCCTCCTAAGAGGGGTTCAAAACCCTAAAAAAAGAAAATGCCAGAAAAAGGGCAGTGAAACTGAGGGTATTCCAAATCATTATTTAAACGAATATGATATTTTGACAGCGATTTTAAGTTTCATTAATTTAATGCCTGTTTTCGATGTGTAATATATAGCTGATGCAACATGCATATTTAAAAACCACATAAATTTTAAATAAAAATAAATGTTTAAATATGTTGCTTTGTTCAAGTGCCCTAGCCAGGAGTTGTCAGAATTGTTGTTCGTTCTGGAGCGATTGGAATTGTTCTTTTCTGTTTACTTTTTGACTACTGCTTTGAATAAATGAAGTAGGGTCTTCAGCTTGTGTTCTCCATTTGTACAGCTTAGCTTAAAGTTACTTAAGCAAAGTTGGAAACTGGGTTAATGTAATGTTGTCATTCTCTTGTTTGGGGAATGATAGAATTTTCATTTTTACACGATTAAACGCTAAACAAATTAAATAAACATTATATATAATATATGTGTGTGAAATTCTTCTATAATGTAAGCTAAACACTTCAGATTTGAATCTGGACTTGGTCAGAATGTTTTTCCCTTAAATGATAATTTAAATTTGGTTTAGGCTGGAGCTGCTGTTCCGTTGTTATATATAGTTTTGTTGTTTTTGGGATATTTTAATTCGATATCTTTGTAAGTTGAACATATTGTTAAAGTTTTTCGCTGTTTTTTGGATATGAAACATCAAAATGTATATATATATAATATATATATATATATATATATATACAAGATAAAAGGTTCTTCTGAAAAAACTGTTAAAACGGTAGGTGAGTTTCAATAGCAAGTTATCAATTATATATCCATAGCTAGGAAAAACCCACCCTCTTTTTGGGGGGATAAACCCACCCTCTCCTGGACCAAGGGTTAGACTATGAGCTCCAAAACATGGCAACGAAGACGCGACGTTTCTTACATGCGTCTGCAAAGATCAACTCATTTGGTTCACTCCTGCTCATTTTATGACATTTTGAAAATGACACCTACTTTGATCTAACCAGTGCCAAAATTTTGCAAAAGTTTGGACCGATGTAACCTTTGACTGGGTTCGGCTAGAAAAGTTTTGCAAATATCTGCAATGATGGCAAGTCTTCCTCTTTGCACACAGCCAAATTAGATCGATTCGGGCATATTGCAAAATGTGGCGGGGAAAACCCGCAATTTTGCTGAAAAAATTTTGAACAACCAAACAGGGAACTAGTCACCTCTATAGCACGGTACTATCGAGGACGCTGCATCATCCGATGGTGGCAGATTTGGATAATTTTGCTTCCCTGTCTAGCTGACAAATGACAAAAACCCTGAAAGTGCCATTTCGGTACGGGGGCGGGGGGTGGGGGGGGGCGGGGGGGCCTGGGGGGGGGGGGGGGGGGGGGGGGGGGGGGGGCAGGACCCAGGACAGGTCAATTGTAGATTTTAACAGCCAATTGAACGTTAAAACCATTCTATACACGATAGACTAATAAGTTTTATCAAATTACATCGTTTTTTAGCATTTTTCAAAAATTGCCCTATGTTTATGTGTTAAGCTTTATGAAACCTTTCCGTTTGATGCTGCATTTTCAATGGCACATGAAATCTCAAAAGAGAGGGTCTCTTGAGCTTTCCCCCCAGCCCTAACTTTCGATTTTTTTGACCAATAACTTTGAAATTTGGTGTGGGTGCATACTAGAGGCTGATGAATTCAAAAATTAAAAAATTTTAAAGTTTTTAAAAAATTACAAAAAATTTAAAATTTTGAATTTT
>JASAND010003084.1:0-38225 GCA_030248195.1 Trissonchulus latispiculum
GTGCAACAAACGAACTCACGAAGAAGACCCCTACAAAGGTTGGCTGCAGGGAATCTCTGATTTTGGAACACCACCTTTCGGAGATCCGGTGCCTAAGTCTACTTTCCTAAGTGGACGTGCTGACCTTCCGTGTAATCAAGTGCAGAGCGGTTTCTGTCACTAGACCGGAGAGCAGAGCGTTTTCTGTCTCTGGAGACTAGCAACTTCATTACAAATGTAATCAAAACTAAATTGCCACAGTCCAGATATACTTTATCAAAATTCTATCAAAATGAGCAACAATAAGGCTTTCTTTCGGGGGAAACCGATTTCAAAAGTTAAACTCATGAACTGACGTGTCTAACTCTAAACTCATTTGAGGGACACAATTTCAAAGTCTGTAACAATAAAAATAGGTCAGCCAACAACAAGACTCAAAATACGCAAAAAAGGCTTCAAGAATCCCTCATCTTTTTTTCAGAAACTCTTTAAAAACACCTTTTTAACTTCACTCCTCTGTAAACTGCTGTAGGTCCAGTTTAGTTTACAAAGACAGGAGTGCAAGTCTCCAGTGAGGCAAAACGAAGGGAAAATTTTGAAGCGCAACTAATTCCACGTTCCTCCGAAAAAATGTCAACATTCTAATACTTTGTTGACAATTTTCAGCTTAAAATTTAAGCAGAAAAATTGTCAGCAAGTGCTAGGCACAACTCAAGAAGGCAAATTGCTTCGAATCAAGGGAAGATTGCAATCATTCTTTTCAACAACTCAAAAATCTTTTTATTAGAACGAAGCCGCTCCATTTAGACCTTGTACACCAAAGGAAAGAGAAACTTTTGCTGAAAGCAAACTTTCAGCACAGGTGTTCTGATTTAGATAGAAATTCCGGAGGCATTTTCACAAACCAGAATATATTTTTGTTTTAAGCAAAAACGTTTCATTTCTCGTCACCGAAATGCTGCCACAATGGTCAAGTAAGTCATCATCTTATGAAACAGACATAAGCAAACGAAAGAGCGTACCCAGATTGTGTATGCCGTATTTCAAAACTGGTAAGAAAACCTACTAGCATAGTCGGCTTTTAAACAATCGGTGCAACTAAAAAGGGTCCCGGGAGAACACTATGTTAAATGGCAGCCTTCCAGCTGACATCGTAAATGCTCCACAAACGCTGGAAAAATTGGCAGCACTTTGGCAAAAACTGCATTTTCAATTTTTGCAGCCTATAGGAATCAGAAACTGAAAATAGACAGGGGAAAACAGGCCACATTGGACCTTCTTCGGACTGAAGCTCTTTGTTTTTCGTAACTCAAGAAATAATTGGTTTCAGTAAAACTGACGGTTTTTGAATCAAAATAAGAAAGGCGGCTATGACTTCGCAGTTCGCTGATTCCAATTTCTGTTAAGCTGTAATACTTTTGGCTTTAGTTATAACTTAATAAATGAAACTTTGAATCGGCAAACTGCATATATACGTGTTCAGCGACATTGCAAACTACATAGATATGAACAACTTAAATCAAAGACAAATAAATTTTCGATTTTCTAAATTCACCTCGGTCCCACACTGAAAATCGAATCTTAACTGACGAAATCAAAAATGTTTTTAAACTACAGAACCAAAATGACCCTATCAAATTTTTAACTCAATTGATCAAACAATTTTTGGCAACATGGTCTAGTTTCTGCATCCTGAGGAGACCTGTTTTTTGGCTAAATATTACCACGTTAACAGAGTGTTATTAACAAAAAGCCCGAGTCGGGAAATACCCACTGAGCAAGTCCACTTCCAGAATTATGAAACGGGAAGACCAAGGTCAAATGCAAGAGGTTCAAGAAATTTTGCATTTTGGCCCAAAAATTGCGTACACACACTGGATGTTTATTTCTTTCAAAAAGTAAAGTAAACTTTGGTTTTACGAGAAAAATAGCAAAAATGTTCTCTTTTGTCATCCCAAAAGGGAAGGGCCTAGACTCATAGTCCCCCCCCCTGAGTGTGACCACTGCCCGACCGGTGCCCGGCCCGAGTTTGAAGCAGCGTCGTGTCCCATTGCAGTTTTAGAATTATGCATTAAAAATATATTGGACGTCAAATAAATCGATATTATTTCTTCTAATGCTAATACTACTCAGCTCGTTCTGTGCTTTCAAATAATGTACAGCTTGCTGCCTGACTCCAAAGCTTTAGCAAGTTATGGTCCTTTTAGTTTTTTGTTTAACTACTAAATCGCTTAGACCCCATAAATTCTGCAACATAAGACAATCAGGTTTCATTTAAGTCACTTTAATATACAGACAAAGTTGAAAATCAAAGCCTGAACATCATTCAGTTACCGGTTTCGAGGTTCCGCTATGGGCCTCTTCTTCAGGCATTTTTGAACGCTCTTCACCGAGCGACAATCGAATTACTCCAAAATTGAGATGTTAAGGGGGTCCATCATGAAAAATTTGTAGGCGACGGATTTAACTCATTTTCACACGTAAGTTAGCCACATACGTCGTGCATATCAAGTTTAAATTTTGAGCTGTTTCGTTCAGTTCACCGTAAGTTACGAGCCATCAACTGTGTGCAATTTGAATATGAGCGAGCACAAGGGTGCTGCAGCCAACTGAGGCAAATTTTCGCAAATCAACTCTACGTTTTTAGCTACTTTTATTACACACCTTTAAAAACTATTAAGAAAAACATTTTCGTATAGTTTCCAACCGGATGAGATCAGAAGCTTCTCTAAAAAATTTCTCGGAGAAACAAGGCCCTTGTTCTTCCTGGGCCCAATTGCATAAAAATCTGCGGATCTACTAGTGGGATTTGCTAGTACTAGCATACTAGTTACTAGTGCGGATTTCAAGTGTTGCATAAAACTTTTCTAGCGACTAGACGAAATTAGCTAAAGCAAGTTGCTAGGCTCGACGAACTCGCAATACTAGGTCGCTGGACTCGCACCATACCTGAACGGGAGGTCAAATTTCACTGACCCTTGTGGAAGCAAATTTGGGTACCCCTTGTGAGAGCGATTTTTCTTAGGGGTACTTTTTAAAGCGATTTTTAAGCGATTTTTGCCATTTTTTAACAAAAAACAGCGATTTTTTAGCCAAAACGCGTTTTTTGGACGTTTTTTAGCTGAAAATAGTAATTTTAAGCGAAAAATTCCGGCGAAGCCGGAAAATTTTTGGAAATTTTAGTCCTAAAACCTAATTTTTGGGCAATTTTCTGACCCCTTGTGGGAGCAATTTCGCGACCCCTTGTGGGCGACTTCGCCGAGGGGGGGGGGGATTTCCCCCCCCCTTCCCCCCCTTGTCCACCTGTGACTCGCACTAGTATTGCTAGTTGCGAGTTCCGCACTAGAAGTTCATGCAACACCAGCAATGCGGAATCCGCAAACCAGCATTCACTAGTTGCGGATTCCGCAACTAGTAGATTTTTATACAACTGGCCCCTGATGTGATGAAACATTTAACAGCGGTTAACTTAAAATAGAAGCATTTCCGACCCATAGTTCTATGAGAAAAATTCATCCCCCGCAATGAGAGATTTCGATTGATGTATAATATGACATATTTTGAAAAATTTTTAAAATCGCTGTTTTGAGAAATTCGGGGTTCGAGGGTCCCGTTTGGCACGCTGAGAAGTACTGGACTTAGCTATCAGCATAATTCATGCTGCAAATAGATCCAGAGACATGAATACACAAGTTGGAAAACAAAATAGACAAATTAGGACCTTACTGTTGTCGGAATTTAGCCAAATTTTCGAAAAAACTGAAATTTTGAATACTTTGCTAAAAATTTCCATTTTAGCGCCAAAAAGATCTCGAAACTGGAAAAACGTACAATGGAACTATTGGTATCAATGGAACCGCCAATTCAAGTACTACGGAACCCTGGAGTTACAATTTTTATTCAGGCCTCTGAATTAGAGCAATTTGCAATTCTTTCCGAAAACCCCACTTTTCAGCCGCAAGAAACGTTGCATTTTGACGATTTTCCATTGTTTTCGACAAATAAAAAATTTTTAAAAATTTTGGCAGCCTAAATCAACATTCTACTTCCAACGCACCGCAGTTTATGATTATAGCTACATTATAAATACAAAATTGTGCAGGATTATAACTGTTAACTGTTCGTCGAGAGATTTTTTGGGGCAAGACTAAAATCACCACTTTTTCTGTTTCCTATGTTTAACACATGCGGACCTCAACTTTGAAGTGAAATTACTCAACAACGGTAAGAGATACGAGTTTAGTTTTAAAACTCGTTAAAATATCCCACTCAAAGATCATTATATGTGAAAATGAGCGAAATCGGAGATGGTCGAAAAATTGACCAAAAATGGAAACCCCCTCCTTAAGGTGGTGGTATCCTTTTGTGCGGTGCTTTTGTGGTGATTTTTTGAAACGCTATAACTTTCGCAATTTTGGGAGTTGGAAAGAGCTTTATACATCGTTTTAAAGCTTATTATCTGCAGATTCACATGTGCTCACGAAACTGGCAAAATTAGCAAAAAATAGCAGAAGTTTTCAGACGTGCTGACATCTAACAGGATGAATATAGACCAAACATTTTTGAACATCGATTTCTCAAAACTGAGGAATCGGCCAAAAGTTATTTTTGTGCCATTATATGAAGGACATATGAGCCGAGGGACATTTTTTGGATTTGGCTCAACAAGCCTCAATACTCCAGAAAATCCGGCAAATGTGCGGTGACACGAAATTTCGCAACTTTGTATTCAGTTATCTCGCAACTGGAGTTGTTTTAGCTCAAACCAAGAAAAACGTCCCTCCGCAAAAGCACGAATTTCGATTCTGCCAAAAATCTCCGGAATCCGTCGAGTAGTTTTTGAGAAATCTATGTTCGAAACAAAATAATCGCAGTTTCGCCAAAATGGTTTTTCGGCCAAATCACTAACTTAAAGCAATAAAGTTCGGCTAATAGGCATTCATAAAATGTGCATTTAGACGCTGTATCGATTAAGTATAAATAAGCCAACTTTGTCCTTAACATGTGGCAGTAATTTTGAAAAACCTGATTTCCTCAAAAATGGCCATTTTTTGACCCTCAAAAAGTTTTTTGCTTGTACTGACTTAACCACTGGAGATAGCTCAAAAGTTGTAAAAGCAAAAATGTTCATTTTCGTGTCCTCTTTCCAGCTATAACAACCAATCCAGTGTCCTGACTACCTACTAGGAGCAAGGCCAAAAACCAAAACTTTCTTATCTTTTGGCTTAAAAATACGGGACTGGTCCCAGAATGTTAAAGAGCACGGAAATAGGTTCTTTTGTAAGTTTTAACCACTTACGTAAAAGATTAAAGACGTAAGAGTAAAAAATACCCGAAAGGAAACCAGCACCTTAAGTAGGAACAGTTAAGCAGGAAACAAATACCAGTTTGAGCACAAATACTAGTATACAAAATATTGTCAAGCTGTTCGAAGGGTGAAGTATAAATAGTAAATCCTGGTCGCTGTCCTAGTAAATTTGATGGATTTTCGGAAGCAGAAAAAACGGCCAAAAAACGAAATTATAGCAGATTTTGAGACATCAAATTCGCGATTCAGAAAGAGCCAATAAAGATACTATTACTACTACTCAAAATCACTAAGACTATTTGCAAAACGTACAGAGGGTGCTTTCTAAGACAACTCAACTAAAGGCGTTTCCGCTCGCGATATATTGTTACTTTTCGTCGGTCGTCGAAGTAACCGGGCAAATTTTAGCTCCTAATAACCCAGCAGCCGAGTAACTGTTCAAGTCCAGAGAGTCGAAACCATACCCATACCAAATTTCATCAATTTCGTCATCAAATGCGTCCAGATAGGAGTAATCTGTAAAAGATCAAGACATATTTTCGTTTTGTTGTAGACGACGAATTTGAACGGTCTCATCAAACGGACGACCGGTCCTTTTGGATATGACATTCATTCAACTAATTGTCATTTCTATATTTTCAAGTTTCTCGTAATGAAGTTGAACTTATCAACGAAAATTGTAAAACTGTAAATTAAATCCATCCATTCTAAGTCTGGTCAAGCTTATCTGTGTTCCTTGAACAGTATTACAGTGAAAACTATACAAGTTCAAAGTTGAAAATTTTATAATTTATTATGACTATAACTATAACAGATAGTTATTAATGGAAAATATTATAACTTTAACAGATAGTTATTAAAGCATCAGCTTAAGGTGCTGGTATCCTTTTGTGCAGTGCTTTTTTGGTGATTTTTCGAAACCCTATAACTTTCGCAATTTTGGGAGTTGGAAAAAACTTTATACATCGTTTTAAAGCTTATAATCTGTACATTAACATGAGCTTACGAAACTAGCAAAATTGGCAAGAAAATAGCAAAAATTTCCGACATGCTGACATCTGACAGGCTTAATATAGACCAAAAATTTTTGAACATCGATTTCTCAAAACTGTAGAAACGGCCAAAATTTCTTCTTGTGCCATGATATGAAGGACATGTGAGCCGATGGACATCTTTTGGATTTTGGCTCAACAAGTCTCAGTACTCCAGAAAATACGGCAAATGCGCGATGACACGAAATTTCGCAACTTTCTATTCAGTTTTCTCACAACTCCAGATGTTTTACCTCAAACCAAAAAAATGTCCCTCCGCAATAGGGTGAATTTTCATTCAGCCAAAAATCACAGGAATCCATTAGGTAGTTTTTGAGAAATCCGTGTTCAAAACAAAATAATCGCAATTTTGCCAAAATGGTTTTTCGGCGAATTCTCTAGCTTAAAGCAACGAACTCCAGCGAATAGGTATTGATAAAATGCGCAATTGGACGATGTATCGATTGAGTATAAATAAGACGAAATTGCCTGTAAGATTTGGCAGTAATTTTGAAAAACCTGGTTTCGTCAAAAATGGCCATTTTTTTACCCCAAAAATCGTTTTTGGCTTATACGGCCTTAACCATTAGAGGTAGTTCAAAAGTTGTAAAAGCAAAAATGTTCATTTTGGTGCCCTCTTTCCAGCCATAACAATCAATCTGGTGTAGCGACCATGTACTGATAGAATAAGGGCAAAAACCAAAACTTCCTTATCTTTACACCTAAAAATCCGGGACTGGTCCCAGAATGTTAAAGAGCACGAAAATATATAATGTATTTGGAAAGTTTCATCCACTTTCATGAAGAATTGAAGCTTGTAGGGTCGAATTTACACAAAGCGATACCAGCACCTTAAGGTGGTAATTCCTTTTGGGCACATATTGTTATTTGGCGGCGTGAATCAAGATGAAATTTGATGAAACTTTCCGAAATAAGTTGTTTTAGCGTTCTAACACCCTCCGCGCAATCCCGATTCAAAAATTCGAGATTTCCGGTCAGAGTGGTTTTTCCCAATTTCTGAACGTTTAGCATATGCTATACAGCTACTGTCATATTTGAGTGCAAAGAAAAAGAAATTTTAAAGAAAGAAAGAAAGAAAGAAAAGAAAAGAAAAAGAAAGAAAGAAAGAAAGAAAGAAAGAAAGAAAGAAAGAAAGAAAGAAAGAAAGAAAGAAAGTCCAATAATTTGAATTTACCCTGGCCTGGCCCTCAATGTTGTGATATTTGATCTGTACCTTTTGCTTAACACTGACTTTGATGTAAACTTGACTTCTTCTACTACACTACGCACGCATATATGCACGGACAGAGCCTATGTATTAAGCCCAAAGTTTCTTAATACAAAGGTCAATCAAATGCTTGGACTGACCTTTGTATTAAGAAACTTTGATTCTTGCCCCCTCTTTTCTTCCTTTCTTTCTTTCTTTAAAGAAAGAAAGAAAGAAAGAAAGAAAGAAAGAAAGAAAGAAAGAAAGAAAGAAAAAGAAAGAAAGAAAAGAAAGAAAGAATCTTTCTTTCCACTGAAATATGACAGTAGCTGTACAGTTATGACTATTTTCATTAGAAAGATCTCATTGAGCTTCACATTTTTGCTTTTTAAAGCAAGTTTCTAGCTTTTCTCTACCGTGAGATATAGCCGTTTTTCTTGTTTTGGCGTCGAAAACTTGTCATTTTTGCAGAAATCAAATAATCCAACATTTCTTGAACTACGCAAGCAGTAAAATCAGACTAAGGGCGTCGATCTGAAGGTCTCATAGGGACAAATTATCCGACGCATGATCGTCTTCCAACTGCTATCCTGCAGGCTGCTAACATAAAGAATGTAGTTTTGCAAAAACACGACCAATTTTTTCCAAAGATTGTGGAGCGTTCACCATGCAATCTGAAGGGCTGCTACTGAACAAATGTGTTCTGCACAAATATACCCAGGCAGGCGCGTAGCCAGGGGGGGGGGCGAGGGGGGCATGCCCCCCCCCCGAAATCGGAGGCGAAAGAAAAAATTTTAACACCAAATAAAAATTCTGATAAATATTTCCAAAAACATTCGCCTGCGGCGCTAATTTTCCACAAAAATACCTCAAAAACCCCAGCTTGCACTTGAAACCGGCCTCCAAAAGTTCCGTTTCAGCACTAATTTCTGAAAAATTTTGGCTTGCCCCCCTCCGAAATTTTTTTCTGGCTACGCTAGTGTACCCAGGGACGATTTTTTAGTTGCCCCGATTGCTGCTTTCTAGCTAGAGTAATCGGTTGACAAATTTGGAAAAAGTAGGCAAAATCCAAGTTACGCTCACATTTCTGCTTATTTCTCTATAACGAAGAGCGATTTCACAATAAATAAAAAAATCGTCCCCAGCTATTTGATGGAGGTATCGAATGATATAACCGATGTCTCGCGAAAAAATTAACTTGAGTCTGCAAAAATTCTGGAAAATTATACTTATTCTAAAATGTGTTAAAAATATTTTAGAAAACAACATTAGTTTCGTGACATGCATTAAAAAGAGAAAATGTCAAGCTACATTTTTATATAAAAATGGCATCTTAACTCCAAGTAATGAATGAGTAATAATGGTGCAAACTTATGTGACCCAAGGGAATCACCACCTTAAACTACCCAGACGGACCTTGGTTAACGTTGGCTAAGCAGGCTGGAGGGTAGATACTAACTCTTAGCCCACTCTACGAAAAGGATTGAGTTAATTTTAACTCTGAACTCATTCAACTTTTGGGCTCAATCTCCAAGAATCGAGTTGGCCAAAGTGGCACCTCGTAATGACCACAACCTAAGATTAAACTGTCTAACTGTCCTATAGACTCAGCGTATACACAGTTAATAAACACAGCGAGGCAAACACTGAATTAAATTGGTTTTAATAAATAACATTTCTCAAAAAATACATGATAAAGCGCAGGAAATTACAGGTTCCACAACAATACAGCTGAACATTGACTAAATCACGGTTACACAAATATAAATGCTAAAAAGAGACAGGCATGCGAGCAAGCAGTGACAAGTCACAACATTGCACAAAATCCAGGAGCATTACCAATGACCGGCAGGGCAGAAGAACCTGGCTTTTTCCTACAGAGGGGAATTCGTTCCCCCAGACATGGGTCGCCCCCCCAGGATTCGGTCCTTCCCACCCACAGAACTTTAAACAGCCCGGAAAATAGGATATTGAGGGTAAATTTTGTAAAATTTTTCTGGCTTCGCCGGATATTTATGCACTTTTAAGCATTTTTTAGTTATTTTAAGCCTAAATTTAGGTTAAAAATAGTTATTAGTTTAGCTCAGCAGCAAAAAATAGCTATTTTTAAGCATTTTCCGAAAAACGTTTCTCCCCTCCAGAAATCCGTGCTCCCCAGACCTGGGGAGATCGCCCCCCAGACTCCCCCCTCCCCAGAAATTTTTGCCTAGGAAATTTTTGCCTAGGAAAAAGCCAGAGAACGTAGGAATCAAGTTTTCAGACAAGTCAAGGACCAATCCCTCATTTTAGAAAACTATACTTCCACTCAGAAAAAACATGTAATGTATGATTTCTCAAGCCACGCTGCTAAAAAGAATCAATTGACAGAAAAGATTAAAGGAGCGAAAAGTTCAATTTTTCACATTCACCCAGATGAGTTGTTTTAATTCTATCCTATTCTTTGCTGAAATCTATCTACTTCTACTTCTTGAAGCCCCTATGTACTTTCAAGTAGGAATATATATCCTAAAATAATTAGGAAATCTTGCATGACTGCTGGGAGTACACCATACATGTGCTTGGGGGGGAGGGGGGTTTCACCCCCCCCCCCCAGACCTGGAGCTCACCCCGCCCAGAGGGGTCCATCACCCCCCACCAAACCGGAAAAATCCGGTTTTCCGCACCCCCTAGAACTTCCCCTCCTGCACATGTCCGGAGTATACTATCATCGACTCACAAGATACACTCACCAGAACACCCGCGTGCAAACCAGAAAATATAAAAATAAATTTAATTTTACAAATACGTCGGCTCCGAAGAAATTTCTGTAGTTTTCTGGGTTAAGCTTTTCAGAATTTCTACAGCGAATAATTTTTCAGTAGTTCCTCGTCATTTGGAAGCTTCAGGCAGTCAAGTCTTGTGAAGGTCTTTTGGCCCGTGAGTTGACCATATTTTAACTCATTTAACCCTACAGCAAGTTAAAATTAACTAACAGTTTTCAGCCCTAGGTGCGAAAATAAGTTATTTTTAAACTAGTTTAACTCAATGCTTTAACAAATCCCTTTGAGCAAGGGACGAAACACATATCGGTTCGCCGTGGGCTCTAGCCAACCCAGCCATCCATCCTTAATTGGTCGGTAAAAGGGTACCACCAAAGTAGCAAGAGTCTGTGTAGGGCGTAAAGCTTAAAGCAGTAAAGCCCCCATTCCACGGATGTAATCATCATTTGCGGTGATACTAGTGTTTGAGCCAAAGCCATTGGCCGGCAAGCCCGTAGGCCGGCCGGTGGCCGGCCGGCTGGCCGGCTACCGACCTAGAGCAGTTTGCAGTGCAGTTATTATAACTGCTAAGATATTTATTTTCGGATGTTATTTTAGAAAAAATAGCACAGCATAGCATAGAAAATTAGCATAATTGGATTTGGAGTTCATTTTAAGCTTAGTTGCTCTATTTTGTAAATTTCTTGATTTGATTTGCATCCCAGCCGGCGGCCGACCGGCGAGTAAAAGTCGGCCGGCCTCAAACACTAGGTGATACCCATTGTGCCTGAAGCAGGGATGGAGATATACTCCAGGGGTCACCTTTACCATACCTTTTTAACTTAGTGAGCACAAAGGCCTTAAGAAAGCGAACATGCAAAATGGTCTTACAACATCTGTTCATATTACTACTGCATAGTACGCGCTCATTGACAAAAAATAGTCAAAGCTCAACCAAAATTAATAAAACGGATAAAACTTACACTGACAATGGTACATTACATAAATTCAATCAACACGTGCTCACAACTAAAATAGGTGACAGCTTTTTTATAGTATGCAGGGAGAGTTGTTTAAAATGCTTGTCGTGTTCGCTAACATTTTCATAGGATTTTAAAATCAGCACCACAACTTCTAAAATCACAACTCCTTCGTTCGCTGCAAGGATTATACAAAGCATACAGAGACACGATAACATGATAAAAATAGAAGCAATAACATGCCTAAATACACACAAATTGTGCTATAAACAAGAGTTATGCAAATTAAATATAAACTATGTGGATAGATACATAGGTAGTCAATCAATAGTATATAATATCAAGCTGCCATCTGCTTATGTAACTGTTTCAACTGTAGTGGTGACAGGGTAAGGGCTATGGTTTGACCGGCTAGCTTCGGATCGCTGGATTTAAGCCTAAGACGACCGATACAGACAGCGGGTCCGGGCGGATTGGTGGCTGCGGAAGGAGCTGATCCAAGCTCTGACGCCGTAGATCCAGTTGTAATCAGGCTCCGCTGTTTGACCATGCGAAATTGCAGCTGCAACAGAAACAACAAAAACAGCTATGTAGACTAAAATACAAAAGTAGTTAAAGAAAGGTATGTGGAAAGCCTTGAAAGTTATAGGAAGAGAAGATTTATGATTTGGCGTGTCTTAAGGTGCTGGTATCCTTTTGTGCAGTGCTTTTGTGGTGATTTTTCGAAACGCTATAACTCTCCCAATTTTTGGAGTTGGAAAGAGCTTTATACATCGTTTTAAAGCTTATAATCTGTACATTAACCTGAGCATACGAAACTAGCAAAATTATCGTAAAATAGCAAAAATTTTCCGACATGCTGACATCTGACAGACTGAATATAGACAGAAAATTTTTGAACATCGATTTCTCAAAACTGTAGAATCGGCCAAAATTTCTTCTTGTGTCATGATATGAAGGACAAGTGGGCCGAGGGACATTTTTTTGGATTTGGCTCAACAAGTCTCAGTACTCTAGAAAATCCGGCAAATGCGCGATGACACGAAATTTCGCAACTTTCTATTCAGTTTTCTCACAACTGGAGATGTTTTAGCTTAAACCAAGAAAAAAGTCCCTCCGCAATAGGGCGAATTTTGATTCAGCTAAAAATCACGCGAATCCATAGGGCAGTTTTTGAGAAATCAATGTTCAAAACAAAATAATCGCAATTTTGCGAAAATGGTTTTTCGGCGAATTTTCTAGCTTAAAGCAACTAATTCCAGGGAATAGGTATTACTAAAATGCGCAATTGGACGGTGTATCGATTGAGTATAAATAAGCCGAAATTGTCTGTAAGATTTGGCAGTAAATTTGAAAAAACTGATTTCTTCAAAAATGGCCATTTTTTGACCCCAAAAATCGTTTTTGGCTTATACTGCCTTAACCACTAGAGGTAGTTCAAAAGTTGTAAAAGCAAAAGTGTTCATTTTGGTGCCCTCTTTCCAGCCATAACAACCAATCCGGTGTAGCGGCTATGTACTGAGAGAATAAGGGCAAAAACCAAAACTTTCCTATCTTTAAACCTAAAAATCCGGGACTGGTCCCAGAATGTTAAAGAGCAGGAAAGTAATGTATTTGGAAAGTTTCATCCACTTTCATGAAGAATTGAAGCTTCTAGGGTCGAATTTACACAAAGCGATACCAGCACCTTAATTGACCTGAATTAATAGTTAAGCTTAACCAAGAAGCTTTGAAGTGACTTAATCCTTTAACAAAATAATATGCTCAAAGACGAATACTAGTCAAGAGCGACTGCAACAACTAACAATATTCATTTCTAATCTCTTTTCTATTAATTTCTAAGCATTATTTCAAAACAGGAAAAGCAGCAAGGACCTACATCTTCAGTCCAATCCTTGAGCTTTTTCATCTCAAAGAGCTGATGCTGAAGCCGGGCTGGAGGACTAGCTTGATGGCTCACGGTGGCTCGACGACCGCTCACGTCAATCACCCGGTGGCTACTTACAAAATCCACCATCTCCTAAAACAGACACACACAAAAACGACAGCATAGAATAGAATAGGAATATCAGCATCTTCTAACAATAAAAATTGAGGCTCATAGTCATAATGACACAACAAAGTATCCATGTTTTTCTTTTGAGATATGGAAAGGGCGAATGAATGGGACACGGAGAAAGCTTTCCTTCCAAAATTGTTCCTTCCTTCAAATCATAACACATTGTAAAAAAATCTAGCAAATAAAGCACACAAACAGTAAGTATTATTTAAGGCAACTGGGTTAAAAGGAGTAAAATAGATTGTAATAATGGGATTTAAAATTCATAGCACAGAAACGTATATACATTTTGGAGTTTATGGGTTTCACGCAACAGGGATCCAATGTCCCCATGTCGTTTGAGACTGACTCTGTCCAGCTCAGTCCCTACCAAAGCTCGTGGCACATGTAGCGGTCTCAAATCCTTCATGGACTCCTAAAATACGTAGAATTGAAAAGCAGCTAGCGGAACCTATCAAATAAACATTATATATCCATCAACTCTCACCTGGAACGATTGTTTAAAAGGTTAGGTTAAAAGGTAAAGCTGATCCCTGGAGAATGTCTTCATCCAGAGCCAGGAGTGTCACTACAAATGATGACTGCATCCGTGGAAGGGGGGCTCTTCAAGGCTTTACGCCTTGGCCCTTTAACGGACTCCTGTTACCTTTCCAGAACAGTGGTAGCCATTTACCGACCAATTAAGGATGGATAGCTGGATTGGCTAGAGCCCACGGCGAACCGATATGTGCTTAGTTCCTTGCTCAAGGGGATTTGTGAAAGCCTTGTGGCAGCGAGGATTCGAACCTCGGACTATCCAATCCAAAGGCTCGACCGTAAAGGCAAAGGTTATTCATCAGAAACTTGTTCCAGGCATTTTCTCTGACTTTTGGGCTCCTCCCAACTAATTTGGGCAGAAAATTCTCAACTTCTGCGCAAATTACTCCAAAAATTATTCCATTTGAAATTGGAATTTTACCTTGAAATATCTATTTCAACTAAGTCCAAAGCGGTTTTTGCATTTCATCATGCAAAAGGGCTAAAAGCACTAAAAAAATTGCGCATCCTCCCAATGTTTTCTTGTGGAACCCCGGGAAGCCCCTCCCACCCCTAAAAGCCACAAAGCATACCATGATGGTGTGGGCGTGATTTTAAAATTGAGAAGTTAAGACAAGTTAATCCAACGATAATTTACCTCCATACGCTGTCGATGCAAGGAATTCTTTTCCAGCTGTACAAGTCGAAGCGCTGATTTAAGCGAATCAAGCTAGAAAAAAGTAACAAACTCAAGAAAGAAAATGCAGGGTAAAACAAAAATTCCATATATATAACACATAAAGTTCCACTCCGACAGATAGACAGTCAAATTTCAAATCGTAAAAAAACTAAAAACCCATAAAATCTCAATAAAAGTTTTTAAACAAATTTCATACTACAAACAAAAGGCAGAAAAAGAGCCTCGTATGCGCACTTGCTGAAGCAAATATGGAGATTCATGAGAGACAGAGCCCGGGGAGGGCAGGGGCGCCGCAGAGGACTGACTTGGAGACGAAGTGAGTCCTAGAAAACAGATTAGAGCAGAATTTAGAAAGAAAATAGAATTTGAAAAACTGAAACTGAAAATCTGAACATAAAAACGTTACCCTGTAACAACCAATTTTAACCGATGTAAGACTTTTATTTCAGTGTTGTTACGTACTGGCTTTGGAAATTCCCTCTAGGAGTGCTTTTTTGGAAACCATCTTCAATCGCTCCTTCAAATCAGCATTTTCTTTTTCCAGCTGATCAATATCTTGCTGCAAGGAATCCATGGTATTCTCGTATTCACTAAAGAAAATAAGTTTAATCTGATTCAATATTAATTTATATGTATGATTAATTTTATAATCATTTAAATCTGAACAAATAATCTCCTCATATTCATAAAAGCAACATTCTATGAAAAAGAATTATAAAAACTGAAATTTTTGAGTAAGTATATATCAAAAACGGCAATCGACAACAACCCAGCGTACACCAATATAAGACAAAAGGGGAAACTGATGGCAGAAAACATTCAAAAAACCGGTCAAGATTCTACGGTACTCATCCGTTTTGTATTTCATTGGATTCAGCTACCGTAATCCTGTCAGAGCGCCGATTACAAAAGATTACCACAAACTTGAATTTCTAATAGCGGTGCTAACTTAATACATGCAACCCTGTAGATCCGTAGGCTTAACTTTGCCCCAAGCTCACCACTCAAGCACTAGGCCCGCACTCAGACTTTTGAAAAGGGGGAGGGTCTGGGGCGGAGCCCCCCCAGAATTTGAAGAATTTTTGCCTTTTCGCCATGAAATCTTACACTCAATGCTTAATTCGTGCAAAAGCAGATTATCGCGCCGAAGGGCGGGAAAATTTTTTTAAAATTGTAGGTTTTACTATGGACTTGCTAAAATTTTTCCTTTTGTCTACCCAAAAGAGGGAGGGCTAGACCCCTTGACCCCCTCCCCTGGGTGAGGCCTTATCAAGCACAACAGCAACAACAAGGGTTCACGCAAGAAACATTTCAAGTACCTTCCGAAATATTAATTGAACAGAAATTAAATTTAAATTAAATTCTTCCTCCAACATACCGTTCCTTCTTTTTCAAGTCCGCATTGTGCTCCTCCAGTTTTCGTTGCAATTTCAGGACGCGTTCATCCCCCTCCTTCCCGGTCGTCTGCAACCGCTTTTCCGCCAGCTCTTTGCGAACCTGCATTTCTGATACCTCTTCCGCCTAAAAGAGACAATGAGACGCTCACCAACACAGTATCTAGAAAAATATTTTACTGCTGCAAAATTTCACTTTACCAAAAAAGAATAGAAATTTCACGAAATCTAGTTAGTACCCACGAAGAAGTCAGTCAGTTATCAACATAAACCTTCTCAGATCAACTTGCCACCCTTCGTTCGTTTCATATTCTTGTGGTATGTATTAATGAAATCTAAGAGTGGCACAGTATGAGACAGCGGCTTACTTTTAAAATATAATACAAGTCTAAACCAGCATGTGCCAGTATAATTTCAGGGTATTTTTACAGGGGCCTCTACGAAGGTGACCTCCCCCCCCTCCAAAAACACCTCCCATCACCGAAATAGTCCCGACCTTTGCCCCAAATTCCGGCGCCGCCTGAGTTTTCAGTTTTTCTGTCTTAGCCTAAGCCCAGGCATTTTGAGAACGTTTTGTGAATCTACATGCAAAATACGCAAAAATTACCATTTTCGGCTTATTTTTGGAAGTCTCCACCCCCTCCGCCCCCCGGCCGGCCCACCGGGAAGCCCTCCTGGCTTGGCGACCGCCCCCACCCCCATTCGAGGGCTCCCGCATAAATTTCGACCTCCCCCATAACCCCAAAAATTGCCAAATTTTACCCTAAATTTTCAAAGCTTTTTCCGGCTTCGCAGGATTTTCGACTAAATTTTCGCTATTTTATCTTTTAAAAACACCTAAAATTAGTCATTTTTAGCGATTTTTAGCCGTTTGTGCACAAAAACCCCCAAAATTCAAAAAATTTTCTAAAAAGATGCCCCCTCATTTTGGGTGAGCCCCCCCCATAAAAAATTGCCAAGGGATAAGCAGGCCCCCTCCCCGGAAAAATCCCTAAAATCCCCTGTAGTTTTACAATTTTAAGAGGAACGGAACCTTAACTGCTAACTATGGGAAACACCACATTACATACAAAATAGCGGACGGTTTATTTAATTACAATTTTTCACAAGTTCACAAGTACGTACATATTTTCTTCCATTCCGTTCTTACTTTAAGCCTGAGGGCCTTTTTAAGCTCCATAATATCATTGTCTTTCTTGTCCAGCTGCCACCGTAGACCATCTGCCTCCACAGCCTCCTGCTTTCGAAGATGCGCTCGTTCCAGGAGCGGAGGAAAATTCTGAAAGCAGACGACGACACCAACCAGTTAGCCAAAAACAGATGCAAGTAAAACTATTGTAGACTACTGTAAAAATTCTAGACAAACAAGACATCTACACGCATAGATTAACGCGAGGGGGGCTGGTAGGGGTGCAACCCCAACCCCCCCCCCCAGTCCGGACAAGTTACAAACCTCACCAGCCGGGGACAAGGGATATGCAAAAATGACCGGGAATAATTATTTTTGCGCTAAAATTTAAAAAACATTTCCGGCCTTTTCAGTAAAATTTTCAATTTTTTAGTAAAAGTCAGTCAAGTAAAAAAATCTCGTTAAATTTAATCTTGAGGTTCAAGCCTCCTGGAAAATTTTAGTTCAAGGTACAAGTCTCCGCAAAGTTAACTTGCAACAAGACCCCTCCCCAGGACCCGACGCTATGTTAATGCAAGTCTATACGTATACAAAATTCAGAAGTCAGTCAAATTCTCCAAAATGTAAAAGGGACACAACATCGAAGGTTCGAGAAACAAGAAAACTTTTGTTTTCATAACGTCAAAAAATATTTCGATACCGGAAATCAATAAAACAGCAGCATGACCATTCTTGTTCGATTCCACAAAACACGGATATCCCAATTCTTCGCAAAAAAATTTTTTGCTGTTAGTAGAAATGCAATTGAAACACGAAATCTCACACCTTTTTCTCCGGTGCCGCCTGATCAAATTCTCCCTTTTCCACGGAATCCGCCAGCTTTTGAAGATGAGCCATAGCATTACCCAGATTTAGACTAAACAACCAACAGAAATAACAACATCAATAAAACAGCAGCATGACCATTCTTGTTCGATTCCACAAAACACGGATATCCCAATTCTTCGCAAAAAAGTTGCGAAGTTCTTCGTCTGCGATTCTTCATTGAAGTTGTCCGTGAAAACGATGGGTCTATCATAAGAAGTTTTCACAGACGTAATGAACGGTGGAAAGAACATTTTCAGACGTTATTGAACCGACCCCCGCCACCAACGCCTCTGTTTGATCTGCCTTTTAACGGTTTTCTCAACATCCCGGACACTATACCCAACGAAGAAGAAATCCGTAAGGCAATAAACTCTATGAAATCATCAAGTGCGCCTGGCGAAGATGGTATAAGTGCTTTCCTACTGAAAGCAGGTGGTGAAGCCGTTTGCCGTCATCTAACCCGCCTTGTCCAGCTGGTCTGGATGCGTGAAGAGTTTCCATCGGACTGGAAAACGTCCGTCCTTGTTCCCCTTTTTAAAAGGGAAACAAGACGGAATGTAAGAACTATCGCGGCATCTCCTTGCTTGACGTAGCATACAAAATCGTCGAAGCTATTATTCTAGGTCGAGTCCGTCCTGTCATTGACCCTTACCTGCGTGAAAACCAGGGAGGTTTTCGGCCTGGTCGGAGCACCGTCGATCAGATATTCGCGCTGCGACAAGTCTTAGAGATGCGGCACGAGTACAGACAGCCTCTTCTAGTAGCCTTTGTCGACTTCAAGGCAGCTTTTGACTCCATCGATCGCTCTCGGATGTATGAAATCCTGGCGCACCATGGAATACCCGACAAGATTATCTCACTGATAAGGCAAATGTACGAACATAGCATGAGCGTTGTTCGTATTGGCTCATCTCTTACCGACCGGTTCCAAGTCAACACGGGGGTAAAACAGGGCGCTCTTCTATCGCCGCTACTGTTTAACCTCGTGCTCGATATGGTGCTCCAGAAGGCCCTCAAAGGCTGTCACGGTGTCTCCTTAGATCATGGCGAGCATCTAACAGATCTAGCATACGCCGACGACATTGCCCTGCTTGCCGAGTCAGCTGCAGATCTCAATCTGATGATGGATAGGCTAGATTTCTTCGCTTCTACCGTAGGCCTTATAATCAGTGCCGAAAAGACCAAAATAATCCGGTCTCCTTCAGCCGATCAAGCCCCTATCCTACTGCGCGGTCAAGTGCTCGAAACAGTTGACGAATTCTGTTACCTTGGCAGTTTCGTCAGGGCCGATGGCAATTCATCCCAAGAAATCAGGTCACGGATTGCCAAAGCTGAAAGCGCATTCTCGGCATTGTCCGGCTGCCTTTGGAACGACGGCAGGGTTAGTCTGCGTACAAAGATAAAGGTTTATCTTGCAGCAGTGCGCCCCGTCCTGCTCTATGCCTGCGAAACATGGCCCGTGAAGGTCAACGATCTGGACAGGATGCAGGCCTTCGAATTTCGCTGCTGGCGGCGTATGCTTAGAATTTCCTATCGAGACAGAATCTCGAACCGGGAAGTCATGGCCCGTATCCAGCCAGGGCAGCTTTGTTCCATGGAAGTTAAATCACACCGACTAAGGTACCTGGGGCATATCCTTCGAAGGCAGAATTGCTTTCCGGCGAAACGGGCCCTAATGACAGCTCCCCTCCATCAGTGGAAACGCCCTCCAGGTGGCGTGCGAATTACGTGGCAGCGGACTATTTTGAAAGATCATTCACCTCTGGCGCTGCACCATATCTACAGATCCTGGATAACAGACTGGAAGCAAATACTTGCGGACATTGCTATCGATAGATCCCAATGGACGATTATGACAACCTCACTCATTGGAGCAGCGGAGGATCCTGCACAGGCCTCCAGATAAGCAAGCAAAGCAAATAACAACAAGTTTACAAACCCACATAGCATCAATTATCATTTATGTAATGAGTTATATGCCCTCCAAAAGATCAGAAAACGATGCAGATATCACGAAAGAAGCTAACTATAGAAATTATGCTAAAGAATTTTGAGGAAGCCAGTGTTGGATGGGTTAATGCTATTAAGCAAGTGCAAAAACGGCAAAAATTGTTTAGTCGTGTATTTTTGACAATACAATTTTAGCTACCTACTTGACTGCATCTTCCACAGCACTGTCAACCATTTTACCACAAACTCTGTCCCCAGCATCATTCAGAAGCTCTTTCAGTCTATTGACTTCCAAACCGTGCACGTCTGAAAAGAACCAACAATAATAAAGCAGCAAAATGGTGCCATTGTATTCAATTATAAAATTGAAAAAAAACTAGGACATCATGAACTGGTGCGTGCAAACAAAAAATATCCAAAAACCAATATAACAAGAATATTAGATGCACAGAAAGGAATATGAGTCAAGATGGTACATGTAATTACCTGGAATCAGGGTGACTTGATTGCTGGCACTCTCGCAGGCATAGTTTAATATTTTGCCCACCAATTCCATATTGTTCAAAATCTCAGCCAAACGAAGGCCAACCTGAAAAGAAGGAACAAAATTCTGTGTTTCAGGACAGGAATAAGGAAGAAAGGACAGATAGAAATGGGTGTCTGCAAGCAGAATAGTGATAATTTTCTTTTAACAGTGTTTAAGAAAAGAGAGTTTAGACATGTTGCTGAGGAGTGTTAGTCTATTGCCTGCACATGGTGTTTTTGGATGCTACTCCAGAAAACAGGGTTTCTACAGGTAACAAAGATGAAAACATCCTGGGCTTTTTCTAAGCGAAAAAAGTGGGGGTGGGGAGAGTGGGGGGGAGCCCCCCCCACTAGTGGGGGGGGGAACCCAAAAGTGGGGGGGAACCCCAAAGTGGGGGGGGGAATCTAAAGTGGTCTAAAATCGCTAAAAATGCGGTAAAAATAGCCTGTTTTCTACATATACTGCTATAACTATGCTTAAAAGTGCTCAAAAATTAAGTTTGAGTACCAAAATAGACGATTTTTGACCAAAAAATTCCGGCGAAGCCGGAAAAAATTTGAAAATTTTGACCAAAAATCCTTAAAATTTGGCATTTTCTGGGCACCTTATAGTGAGTGGGGGGGGGAAGCCCAAAAAAGTGGGGGTGAGGCCGAGTGGGGGGGGGGGAAGGGGTCGAGTGGGGGGGGAACCCAAAAAGTAGGGGGCACCCCCCACCCCCCCCCCCACTAAAAAAGCCCAATCCATGGGGGGCTTAGAACCACCTCCGTGGGAAATTCGATGGACATGGGCCCCATCAAATGGAGATCCCCACAGGTGTCCCCTGGCATCCGTCTGGCCAACGGCGCTAATGGGTTCCAACTCCTGGGGGCATGACTCAAATTCTGAATCCTTAAATTATGCTGCCGAGCTGAATCTATCCTGGTCCTTCCGGATAATTTGGCCTAGACGAAGACGTGTGCTGGATTGAGGGTTGTCTGTTGTGCCGAATCAGCCATTCCTTAAATTATGCTGCCGAGCGGTTGGTCCCGGTTTCAATATCCTGGTCTTTCCGGATGTCCTGGTCACAACCTGCGAAGACGTGTGCTGGTTTGGCGATTCTCCACATTGCTGAAGACCATGCACGATGGGCCCGGAATAGGAAGAAGAAGAAGAAGAAAGCATCCATTACGATGTGCTACAGACACAGTCATACAATTTAGGTGCATTCATTCGCTGACCACTAGTCCTTTCTTGCGCTAGTGACAGCGCTAGGCCTCGAGTATAGTCAAGCTTCAAGCACTTTACACATTTTCGAACACTTTACACTTTGCGCTATTTAAGGGGGGTCTGAGACAGTCGCTACTACTCTAACTTCTAACCTAGATTTTGCACAATGTCTAAAACTAAAACATGTGAAAACAGCACTTGAGTTGACTACAAAATGCAGTACGAAAGCATACGATAGCTCAAAGACTTTACGTTTTACCAAGAGTACATAATAACCAAGAGTGTGACAAGCGTCAAGCTCTTACTTATTAGGCTTTGGGACATCATCTGCACGATAACGGCTGACCTCCACAAATTAGACCCATCACTTCAAAGAAATTCGCGCGCTATGCTTGTGTGCTGAAGCTCGCAACAGACGCGCATTGAACCAACTGACTAGTTGTGTTTCCGAGCTTTAAAAAGTAGGCATAGCGTGCGAATTTCTTTGAAGTGATGGGTCTAATTTGTGGGGGGGGGGGGGTCAGCCGTTAGTGTGCAGATCATGTCCCCAAGCCTAATAACTAAGAGCTTGACGCTTGTCACACTTTTAGTTATTATGTACTCTTGGTTTTACCTCCTTACTCCATAAGATGCTTTACCTCCTCAGAATAGTGAATGACTTTATCCTTGTTGGCATTCGAGTCCCAGTTTGCCAGGGCGTTTTTAATTTTTCTAGCACTGCCGTCAGTCTCTCCAACAAACAGTTCCAAATTGGTCAAAAATTCCCACAACTTGGAATTCTCGCTTTCCGGCTACAACAAACAATTCAATCTAATAAACATACATAGAATCGTCTAAATTACTCGGCAAACTGTTATTATTGCACATAAAAATTCTTAAACCACGTTTCAATGGAAACAACAACTGCTCCAAACACCTCCCAGAAATATTGTAGACAGACATCACAAATATTTTGCTTACCAGCAGATAATATTTGAGCCTCTTGATGTCTGTAACAATCCACAGGAGTTCACTAATGTAGACCCAGGCCAAGTCCTTCAGATAGGTCCCATGATCAAACTCTTCAGACATCAAATGAACCGAATAAATGTTCTGAAAGCAAATAGAAAGAGGACCGTAATAGAAAAATAATTATATTATGTTAAATCACTAACTAATATTATTCAACTTTTAGCAATCTTCAACACGCCACGTAAGTAAACTCGGTCCCTCATCACCATAGGATAATGAGGGAATGGGAGGATTTCAGACACCCCAGACGGACCAAAAATATCCGACACATCACGTCCAGAGAGAAAAATTGTAAGGGCAGACCCTCTAGGAAAGTAGATATCAAGGGTAGACCCGCTCAGTAATTTTTACGAAACACTGCACATTTTTAAGCAAATTATAACGATTTTTCAAAAAAGTGAAAAGTTCACAATTTCTGCTAATTTTGGTATATATTCTCTATACATTTAAATTTTGGAATTTTTCAGAGATACACACCTCGCGAAAGCCGGGGTTGACCCCCCCCTCCAAAGAATTATGTAGGGGCGCGATAGCGCCCCTACATAATATGGGTGTAAAGGCGTCTGCGCGGCCCCTGGAGACCGTGTGGGCCTGGTGCCAGCTAATTAGAGGTCCGGGAGGGGTAAAAAGGTTACCATCGTAAAGTACTCGAGTAGTACTACAAGTATCACCATACTTTTGGTTAAAATTCGGAACTTCGAAATTTTGCACTAGGCGATAGTTACCGTGCGGTTGTTTTTTTTCTCGGTTAATAACGCTTATTGGAAGTGCATTTTCTAGCGAAGTGTTGGAACGATGTGGGCATTTTGGTCCAATGCTACTATGATATGTTGGTAGACAGTATCCCCCCATGCTACCAAACGAAGGTCATTTTGGCACTCGGCCAACTTTGGCTCTGTGCCAAGGCCCCAAAGTCGAACTTTCGCTATTTTGGCACTTCGGTTGAAATCAACTTTTTTTCACAGGCTAGCAGCTAGATCGGTTTGGTTTATTTTATTTGAATATTTGGGACTATGCGCTCAAAGTAACGAGGGGGATTTTTTAATTTCGCTCTGTAGCTTTCAGGAGATGGGCCCAAACTTTGCATTTTTTCACCTGTTTTGACGAAAAGTTTCTAAGTCCCACTTTTACTAGAAATGGCCTAAAAGTCACTAAAAATGGCGTTTTTTGGCCGTTTGGTGGTACCCATATATAGTAAATCGGGGTCGCGGAAAACGATGAGCATACTGCCGAGGTCGGTGGATGTGGCCCCTGACCCACAGCGCCCACCCACAGTGGGTCCGGTGTGGGTCAAAAATGAAAGTCTTCAAAAGTGGTCAAGTTTGGTATCAAATGAAAGCCCTTGGCGAGGCGATCTACTTTTGTCATTATACCACCCACGAAAAGTGGTCCCACCGACTTGTGGGTTGGTGCCCCACCCACAGTGGGTCCGGTGTGGGTCAAAACTGAAAGTCTTCAAAAGTGGTCATGTTTGGTATCAAATGAAAGCCCTTGGCGAGGCGACTTTTGAGCTTTTGAGGACTATTGAGGCGACCCACGGCTGACCAGATCTAGTTCAACTGGTTCAAAGTTGAAGCTGTTCCCGGTTCAAGCTGCTGGAGATAGCTGGAAGGCTAAAATTTTGCATACAAATTGCCTACGGCATTTTTCAAGCTCCTTATATATATAAGTAAGCACACAACTGGAAAGGGAACCTTTAAAACGACAGAAGGACAAGTAATTAAAATGCTCCTCCGGAGCATGAAAAAGTAATATGGGTGGTGGTGAGGTTGTAAAATCAAGAGAGGACTAGTCTTAAAAATGCTTAATATGGGGCTAGGTTCAAAAAAAGAAGAGGACTAGGTTGTGGGCGAATTAATATGGGCACAGCTTCGCCGAGCAACCCATATTCGCGGGCTTTCACGCTTCGCCATGGCGATTGTCATATACAAAGCGATTAATGTCGGCAATAACAACAATTCCAGCAGTTCAACAATCGCTGCAAGTTGCTTGATAAAAAGTTAGATTAGCTAGGTATATATACGTCAACTATATAGTAATTTGGTTGTGCTGGACTACGGCAAGCAACGAGAAAAAACCAAGGCTATGATTGTAAAGCTAGCGGTTCAATGGAAATAGAAGATCGTCGGAGAGTCCTGAAATTATTGTTGAAATATAGGCTTTTGTTATAAATGGTTAAAATGCACACTAATATTAAGAGTTTGTTGAAAGAAATGTTTGCTTCCATTAAAACTCGTTAATCAGAGTTGTATATATTATTTACGCACCGTAACTAAATCTAAACACTGGTATACGTTTGTGTATGTGTATAACTTCTTCAGTCCGCGAATATGGGTTGCTCGGCGAAGCTGTGCCCATATTAATTCGCCCACAACCTAGTCCTCTTCTTTTTTGAACCTAGCCCCATATTAAGCATTTTTAAGACTAGTCCTCTCTTGATTTTACAACCTCACCACCACCCATATTACTTTTTCATGCTCCGGAGGAGCATTTTAATTACTTGTTGCTTAATGCATGTTTATTAGCCCCAGCTAAACAACGAATCTCGAAGAAGTGTACCTGAAAGTATGTTCGCATCTTTTCCAACTGTTCCAGTGTCGTATTTTCGTCCAGTCTATTATTCTTCAGCAGATCAATGTAGTAGTCCAGGGTGCGCTCCTGCGCAGCCATCTCAGGCTGAAGGTGCGCGATGCGTACCAAACGCTCCACGCTGCACAAAGAAATTACGCTGAAAACACCACAAGATAAAATAGACCGTTAAATTGGGAAAGGATTGAAATATGCACAAAAGGCGACGAATTATAAATAAATAAATAAATAATCAATTAATTATTCTGCGACTCTAAGCTTAAAAAATACTTTTTAATTTTTTTTCAACAGATTTCTTGATTAAAAACTTGCAAATTTCACCAGCAGCATTTTTAGCAATCTTCATAATTACTAAATGTCACATCAATAAGTACTCCTTCCCGCCCGCTAGCGGTGAGCTGTCGCGAGGCCCCTTAGGGACACCCAATGCAAGCTACCCTGCTTAAAACAAGGCTGCCGTCACCGAATGTAGGAAGTTTGCAGAAGGCTTGTCGTCTGCACTTTTGTGTGCACAACAGTAGAACGAATGTCACGTCAGAAACAGACAACAGCAATATGTCGATAATTCGGAATTTTCACCTTTGGTATTTTCTAAGCAAAGCATTGATGCACTGCAACTGAAAGATCAGCTTATAGGAAAAGCTCCATTGGTCACTTTTATGGGAACGAGTCACGTGATCTCTATTCATACCGCCAGGAGGAACGGGAAACTGAAATGAAAATTATAAAACAAAATTTACAACACCACTTTTGCCAAAGCATTTCTCACTCACAGCAGGCACAGATATATAAATACAGTATCCTTGCCAGCGTATAAGATAATAATAATCTTCGAGCACCACAATATTTTTTATTTGCTGCGCAGCCCCCCTTCTAATTTCACATTTCACCTGCAAGCTACGTTTGTTTTCTGGAAACCAAAACGATTAACTTAATTTTTTGTTTCCAAAATGAGAAGTCATAATCGGGTGTCATCTTCCGAACTTTTTGCTGCCAGAGGAACTTTGTAATAGCATCACATCACCGTTACAGTGTTGATAAAGCTAAGCAGCAATTATTTAGACTAGTGAATTGTTGAAACCTACATACCCTGGCCCTAACTTGGAGTATGAGCATTTCAGCTTTGGCAATCAGACGTGGAATCAGTAAATGCAATAAGACAATGTCAGCATCGCCTATAAACAATACATGCAATGCTAAACATATAAACATTTATTAAAATCAAAATAAACAAAATCGAATTTTTAATAATTTTAATTTAAAACAAAATTTAAACAGCTACTAAGCTAAAGATCCCAAAGAAGCCTCCCACCACGTCACTCACAACAGGATCATGTTTACCTCCAGGCTTGCTGAAATTATCCGGAAGGAATGCCTTCAAATAACGGGCATGAGACTGACCATTGTCTACGTTTATCTTCAGCATTTCAGTTTCAATTACCTTCAAAATAAAAAAACAACAAGTAATCAGAACAACTTTTACCTGCTTTTTCTATAGCTAAACAAGTCGCACAATACATACAATATCACTAAAGTCTTCAGTCAAAGGTCTGCTTACACATTAACAACAACACCATTAATTCATAGCGTAAGAAAACTGAGACTGAGACGTACAGAGCTAAGCTTTTGAGGAGTTATCCAGTGACTGGGCGAAAGCAATTGATTAGGGACACCCGAAGATTGGGACGGAGTCTGGCCCTCCTCAGACTTAGCGGCCTCGTCTTCTTCGCTACCACGATGTTCTGCCATTGCCAGCTTATCCTTTAGATCTTGAATCTCCTCCTAAACAGGTTTCCATGATTAGCTTAGAAACTACATGTAATTAATGACAGCTTTCATGTGATTTTAGCAGTCATAACCATAATTTGCACGATCTGCCGCTAACAGTAATCGATTCTGCGGATGACGAAGCCAGAAGAAAGAGGAAGGAAAAGTGGTTGATTAGTCAACTCTTTTCGGCGGACCACCTTTTAGAATCAATTGGGAAAAACCGTCCTTCGCAAAAATAAATCCCCACCTTCCGCAATATTTGCTACTGGCATCCGTTCAGCAATAGTCGATAACAACAGTAACAACCCCAATTTTGAGCCCACACACAGCCCCACCCCTCCCGGGCCCCCAGTCCACCGAATTCGTACCCTTCCCAAGACCCCAATTTTCCAATTTGCCAACTCTCGAGGGTTTGAGTGTCCCGGAACTTGACCCCGTAGTAACGATGGCAGCCTGATGAAGAGGCACACAGTGGAGCCTCGAAACCGGAAGCGGATTGGTATCTATTTGAATTTCTTTGTATCCTCTGGGGTGCGTGGACTGGTAGCTGTTTTGACTGTATCTCTCTCACTAATATTTTCCAAAGCACATACTTACAATATAAAGTTCAGAAGTAAGGAATATAAACTGGAGCAAAACCACATTCGGGTATTGAATAGCTAAGAATCTACGATAAATTTGCTATTTCAACCAGCCACTAAAACTGACCTGTAAAGCAACGGTATGTTTGCGAAATTTAGCAATTGTAGCCTCCAAATCCTGTGTATGATCATGGGCTTGCTGCAGCTTCAGACGAAGCTAAAACAACAAAACAGATAAAACAAATTTCACATGATAAAACGCAGTGACAGCATAAAACGCCAAAAAAACCACAAAAATTGGTAACATCAAGGAAGGACCAATCCCCCCTCCCCTAAGCCTGCAAAAAAGGTCTAACCTCATTGACCCGGCCTCGAGTCAGGTCCAATTCTTCCTGTATCTCCCTTTCAGCGTCTCGAGCATTCTCCTGCAGTTCTTCGTCCATTTCTCGCATCTGCTCGAGATCCACAATGGTCTCTTCCATCTGCTGAATTCGCTCTTCCAGGGACAGATTTCGCTGTGTCAACTGTTCCACCATCTCTTCAGCGCCCAGTGATGCGTCAACCTAGAAAGCAGTGAAAAATTAAAAGCATACTTTCGACTGAACCAAACTGGCTCAGTTGGCGTTTAAACGTACGATTTCATAAAATGCTACTATTAAGCAACCTGTACGGACCAATAACCTTTACTGATTCCATTGTATAACTGCACAAACATTTTTCTTTCACATTGTAGCTTATAACAATGAACCTGATAAACCCCGGTTACAAGGCCGCACCCGGAGGTTCAGGGGTATGGACCTCCCTATTGGGGTGACGAACTTTTGCTTTTTATTGCAAAAACAGGTATTTTTTAAAAATTATCGCTCCGTCTGTGCGATAATTTATTTCAAGAATTGCAAGAATAAACATCCAATGCACTATTTTTGTGTAAAACTGCAAACTTTCATCAACTTCCGGGGGGCTCAGCCCCCTCCCAGATCCTCCTTTGCATTTGACCGTGGACCCCCCTCATCAAAATCTTGGATGCGGGCTTGCCCGGTTAGGCTTACATAATCTGCCAGACATCACTACAAATCTAATTCTCTGGTAGTAACTGTTGTAGGCTTCTCTCCACGACTGTACAATCAAGTAAAGTTGTAAATGATCGCACTATATTCAAAATGGTTCTTATACTATTCGTACAATATTCCAATGTATGTGTTACGTATAAAATAAGAACAACTTCAACTCATGGTACCATCACCGGAAAACAAAAAACCAAAACTTTATCTTAAAAACAAAAAATTGTAAAGCCGAAAGTAACTTTACTATACCATAGTATAAAGTAAATTCCAATAGACTGGAAAAACTAGACAAAAGAGGGAAACGGATTTGTTTGCAAAAAGGAACCCGTCACCAAATTTCCCCACGGAGATAAATATTTATGGGCTTTAGATTTACCATCGACGCAGAATTGGACAGCTGTAAATCACCATTACAATTGCGATTAGTACGCATCGTTAAACAGCAAGCACATACACATAAAGTTACATTCATGAGAACAGCTTAAATTTGGAAAAGAGCATAATTTTAATAATACAACATAACCGATTTTCACTTCGCAAAAGCCCTTCACAAACGTATACGTAGACGTTGCCAATATTTCGATAAAAATAAGAAGCTAGATTAGCAGACAGATCTTGTTCTAAAACTAAATTGTTATATACTTAGTTTTGAAAGATTAACAGTTAGTCGGCACTGCAAGACAAAAAAGTAAATTCGTCTCTTTCATCAATGAAAATGTAATCATTCTCGGTTTGTCCACTGATTGAGAAGAGGATGAAATGCCAGGAATATTTCATATTCGCTGCAGAAAAGCGTCAAAAAGTTCCAAAATTTGACTTGACACAATTATTTTTCAGTCAAAAATAGCATACCTGTTCCTTCAAATCCTGCAAATTCTGTTCATAGTGAGAATTTTCTGTTGACAGTTTATCATTCTTTCGACTCAGCTCCGTATTATCTGTGCGAAGAGATTCCAGTTCCTTCAACAGGCGCTGATTCTCTCGCTTTTCGTGCTCTGACAAATCACGCATTCTAAAAAACAAACGAAAACAGTGAAAAATTAATCAAGAAGACCTGAAAAAACAGAAGACAAATGAAAATTTCCATCCACATTGCAACAAAAACAAAATCAAATCCTCCTTGTTCTTGAAAATCAGAGAACTAGTAGGGCTCATCATCATCCCAGGTGACACTCCTGGCTCTACGACTGTGTATCCGGAGATGAGTACCGCCACCCCTTGTACCTGAAGCAAGGATGTGCACAAGGGGTGCCGGTGCTGGTACCGGTGTCGCAGATACACTCCTGGGGCCAATGTTATCACCGTCTAAACCCGGGTTAACTTGGCTATCTTTAACACATGAAGTTAACCCGGGTTTGCGACTTAACCAACCCGGGTTTAGACGTTGACAACATTGGCCCCAGGGGTCACCTTTAACTTTACAGTACAGTGCTCACGCAGCCCTTCGAATACATAAAGGTTATTCATCCACGCCACCATCCACCAACTAATTGCACTCCTCCACCAATTGTCTCAAAAGATAATGGCCTGTCTTTGGAGATATTTCTAGAGTACTTGGGGTGCCATCTCCGGATTCGCAGCCGAAGAACCAGGAGCGCCCGTTGTTCGAATGCTGACTGCGTCCGTATAAGGAGGAGGGGCGACTCTTCTACGCGGGCTCCTGTGACTGTCTCACGCTGGAGGTACCCATTTACCGACCAGCTAAGGAAGAATGCCTACTTTCGATACAGCTCGCAATACCTTGCGGTCTGCTCGGAGGTTTCAAACCACTTACGCACTACTCTACGGTCGAAAGTACAATCTAGCGCTTTAAGACAAGCCGACTGTCCCGACTTATCCCGACAATTGTCTCAAAACTTTTGAACAACAGCTAAACAATCACTAGCAGTCTCGATTTTACCATCGTTACTGACCTAACAATAGCTTCCTTTAGACGTTCATTCTGAACCTGTAACTGTTTTGCGGAAAGTGAATCCTCTGTACCGGCAGCGGCCAATCCAGAACCTAAAATTATCCAACTAATTCTAAAACAGGTACATACTCCTTCCGATTAAAATTTGAATAAACCTAACAAAACCAATTGCCAGTTGTCCAATGATAAAAAAGAATTAACCAATTATTTAATGTGAACACATGTTAAAAATTTACTTTCCATTTCTATGCATATTCACGTTTAGATTACCACCGCCACAGCTTAAGCAGTGGTGTTTTAAATGGAAGAAACCACAGTTCTGAGAAGAAAAATAAACAAAACAAACCCTTCTCTTCCAATTCTTGTTTCAAGATTTCCATGTCCAGGGTTAACTCTTCCACTCGCTCCTTCAGACTGTCCACTTCCTGCTGCAGCATTTCACATTTTTCCTCTGCCATTTCTTTGTCTTAAATGACAAAACAAAAGTAAAAGTAAAAGTTTACACTGCCTGAATAATTAAATCAGTCCTGGACAAAACTGTATTTTGCAGGATTTCCTTACAGGCCTTTTGATTGCAACAATAAAAAGTGAGACACATTACTTAGGTGCATTTTTACACTGATTTTATTAAAAAGGTTTAGAGAATAGTTTACATCGACTGATTTTAAATTGTGAAATCTTCCAGCGATGAAAAACGGAAGGTTTTATTTTGTTTTTTGTTTTTTGTCTTACCCAGAGTAGCCAATTCAATGGCTTCAGCCAGCCCGCTCATTTCATCAGCGTGACTCTCCCTGGCTTCAATGGCCTCTTGCGCCTCCTAGAATAGCCTCAGTTAAGATGCCATCTAAGTTTCCAAAATTTAAATTGGCTAATTTAGTTTAATCAAATCTAATTTTATTTTAGTTATGGTTTTTGCGAAATATAATATAAGTTGTCCAAAAAGCCACTCCACTCTCCTTCAGTCAAAGGTTTCACAGGATCCTCAAAGCCAAAGTCTTTAACGCTGCTAATTCAGCCATCCCATGGATTTAGGCAACAACCAGCGGAAAAAACAAAACCTAATATAAAAAGAGGACAACTAAGATTACATACTTTTTGGGCCTGCTGCAACTGCCGCTGCAACAAAGCGTGCTGTTCGCTCATTTTCGTCTTATATTCCACAAGCTAAAAATACAAAAGTGTGAGAAATCAGTAGTCTACACAAAGTGGATTAGATTTGACAAGGATTGGGTACGTATATACCTAAACCGTATGAGAAATTATACTGTTTAATAAAGATGGGTTCTTTATTAATTTACATAGAACCAAGAGTACATAATAGATAAGAGTATGACAACAGGCAGGCTCTCTGTTATCAGAGCAAAAACTATGCTATGCGCGCTATCGGCTAACCCCCCCCCACAAATTGACCCCCTCTCACACCGCCCCTATATGGGTACATAGTTCCAAACGGGGGTCGCTCACTCGCTTAGTATGTTTTCTACATGCATATGTTAAACATACACGCTTGCACCCTGTTCCCAAATTAGGCCTCGGTTAATTATAACGTGTAATTATGCAAAGCAGTGAGCGACCCCCGTTTGGACCCCGTACCCATATAGGGGCGGTGTGAGAGGGGGTCAATTTGTGGGGGGGGGGTTAGCCGATAGCGCGCATAGCATAGTTTTTGCTCTGATAACAGAGAGCCTGCCTGTTGTCATACTCTTATCTATTATGTACTCTTGATAGAACGGCCTTACAAACATTCATACTGCAGTAATTTTATGTCTGCATTCGTTATCGCTAACAAAGCTAGAGAGTCTTTCACAATTAATACCTCTGCATGTACGTACATAATGGTTACCAAAGAAACGTTTTCGACTGACTTTAGAAAATGAAAGAATGATAAACTGACAGATACCGTTACATAAAAATTTAATTAATCTAAAAACCAACAACATAAAACAACACATAAACACAACACCATAAAACCAACAACTCAAAAATTAAATAAGTATCAACCAACCTGCTGCAGCTGAATCTGGCACTTCTCATACTCAATCAGTTTCGACTTATCCTCGGCCCGTTTGGCACGCAGCGTTTCCAGCTTCTCGCCCAAATCTCTCACCTCCACCCGCAAATACTCCAATTCTGCGCCTTCGGTCATGTCCGCTACTGGGAGGCTGAAGTTGGCCGCAGCAGCACCGCCAGGGCTGCCCGCCGTAGCACCGGCAACGCTACTGCCGCTGAGCAGAGGACCGGATCTGCGCACGGCGTCATCACGAGAACGTGCCACATCCTGAATTAATTCAAAAATAACTAAAACTACGTACTCTGAAATACATTGTTCATTCTTTATTTAAATGGAAACAAACGTTAGCCTACAGTACACTTCAGGAGTACAACATAATCAAAAATTTGTTTCTGAAACGTAGCTAACATTACAACAGGCTGAAGGACGAGAGTTGAAGAAAATTATTCTTCCTTACAAAATGACCTAAACTTTCAACTACGAGCATAAAACTGGCAAAAGAAGATATGAGCTTCAATTTAGAATTCATGTTAACATACATGCATGAAACAACTTATGTAAAACAAGCATCCAAATAGTTACCTGCTGAATCTGGGCCGCTCGCTGAGCCACACTGAGCCGTCGTCCGTCAGCCGTTCTTGGCTGTGGAGAGTTGACGACGGCGGCTCCACTCTCCACAAACGCGTCCCCATTCTCATCTGCTGCCTCGGGTGCAGGGGGAGGCTGGCTTGCGGCGGCGGCGGCCGGCTGCTTAGGCGGCGGTCCAGGCTTAGCCAGTCCAGAGGCTGGCGTTTTAGGAATGCCTGTAGCAGGACCCGGGCGACCCCCACCGCCTCCGGATGAAGGGACCTTTGACGCAGCAGTGGCTGGCAGCGGGTCCTGCTGACCATTAACCTCGGCGGTGGGCGAAAGATTTTCCACTGACTCAGTGGGACTTTTCAATCGTTCCTGAAGAAACAAATCGCTGCGCCTTAGCTCTCTGAGTCGGACTAAGGGTTTTGTCTACTTTAAGTTAGTGACTGTAGGGCAGGCGTTTTCTATTATTTTATGAGCAAGGAAAGGAACACAAAACCATGTCGCAATAATTTTCTATTGTTTGTGCGTGTGTGTAACTGAATGAAATATGAAAAGACAAAACCCTTGAAAGAAACCGTTACTGCAGACAACCTGTTCTGAAAATCTAAACACACGCACGTACTAGGGCCATAATATTAGAACATGAATGATTTACTGAATGTAGAGATGGATACGTGCTGATATTATGATAAATAACTTGTAAATAAGAAAAAGTTTCAAAAGCCTGTCTTAGAAGCAGTTTTTTCTGATCAGGCTTACTTTAGAGGAAGATTTGTCTGACCCAGTGGAAGCTGTGGACAGCCGATCAGAACTGGGACTTTTCTGTTTCAGCCTTTCCATGCTGGGACTTTCCTTCATCAGTCGTTCAGAGGAGGCCATCTTCAGACGCTCCGAGGAACTGGAAGGCTTCATCAGGCCGCTAGGTTTCTAGAAAAAAGAAAAGAAATAAATAAAAACGATATAACACAACGAAATACGTTAAAAATGCATATATACATACATACGTAGATAACAAAAACGAATAGCTTAGCAACTTTAAAACACAAACACAGAGCTCCACTTTCTAACCAGACTCAAATTCTGTTAAAACTAGGCATAAAAGAAGCACAAAGCAGCTTACAGATAATGAACTCTTCATGTTTTCTTCAGTTCCTGTAATAAAAATATTAAGAGTAAATGAAAAAGAATACGCGCGTATCTAAAACAATTAAGAGCATCTATTACATTACGGGAGTGCGAAAATGTTAATGATCATCGTGGTATGAACAACCTCGTGCTAAATAAATATTACTTACCAAACCCATTTATATTATCTTCTTAGAAGATAATTTTGGGGGAATTTTCGAAGGGAAGATTTTCACAAAAAGAGCAAAAAATTAGAATTAGTGAACGCAATAAGTTCTTAAAAATGCCTGGATTCAAACTAAAAATAGCCATTTTTACAAAATCTCGTGCGACGCCGGGACATTTTTGAAAATTTGCCCTTTTTGGTAAAAATCTGGGCATCCAAAAATCATTGAAGGGGCGACAAGGGGAAATGATTTTCGGAGTATGGTCAATTTCAGGGGACTGCCTTCCTCATGTAAAAAGCACAATAACATCCACATCTAAAAAAACATGTAACCGAATACATAAGTATAAACCGATAAAACCAAATTATTATGTACGTATATATGTATATAATATGTACTAACCCGATTTGCTCATTAATTTCTGACCAGGTGGTCGAATGTTAGAAACTTTTGGCTGTGCCAATGATCCATTGTTATTTTCTTGTGCGCTCCCGTCATCGACAGGAAAAACCTACATATTATATAAACAAAAATAAATTATAGAACTTCTTACACATTATAAACAAAAGCAATATGTAGAACTTCTTTCACAGTATATATAAAGCAAAATGTAGACTGTTCTATGGCCTTGCATACTCACCACAACAGCAATCATCTGATTAATTTTCAAGCCAACTGCTTGACTAAAACAGGGTGAGGCGGTCCAGATCTTGCTAATTCTAGTGCAAATTTGTACATTTAAAAACATTTAAGCTGCCCTATTTTCAAAATTCTGGACTAAATAACGTAAATTTGTCAAACCCGATTTCCATTACGTTGCACTTAAGGCGCACGAAAACAGACCTGCCCTGGACGAACAAACATCCCATAGTTGTCTTGGCACTGGAAGTATTGTTTGCCATTCACGGTTCCATTGTTTTTTCCTTTCGGAGAGTCTAGCTCCACTCCAACCCAACGACCTTGAGCAAACTGAGTCTGTCCCAAATAACGAATCACACCTTTCAATCGTTTATCTAAAAATGTACATCAGCATCTCACGAAAACAACTTCCAGATATATATATATATATATATATATATATATATATATATACGTATACACAACGCATATATTTTCATACTGTCACCGCAACAAGCGAGCATGTTCTCGGATTCAAAAAATTAAGTAGAAGCCAAGTGACGACACACTTTTGAAGCTACAAGGACAGAACAACTTGTCGTTTCCAAACAATTTTTATAACTGGCACTGCGTCGTTTGTTTACGCTGGGCTTATTCTATACGCACACCCAAGAAAATTCGTGACCATTTTGGTACCAAGCTATGCCCTGAAACAAACGCTCAGACCAAATTGGCAAAAGCTTTCGGACTTTGCAAAAGGTTTCTACTGGAGTTTTCTTCCTTAGTTAACACTAATCTGCTTATATGGTATATTTTCTGCACTGAAAACTAACATATGCATTTACGTACTAAAAAGTAGCGCATTTTTAGCAATTTTTTCAGATAATTTTCGCCTTCTCCCCTCAAAAGCCCCAACAGCCTCTCAAGAAGAATTTGATAGACATTGTGTCAGCAAAAAGGCAATTTCCCACGCTTGCAATCAAACTCGTATATATATATCTCGGGTCTAAGGTGCAGTTGTGACATCCTTTTTTCGGGTCATTATCTTGTGTACATTGTATGTATATTTATATATGTACATATCATCTTGTATTCTTCTGATAGCAACACATGCCTAGTGCCTCATCTATATACTCCAGTTTTTGCAAACAATACAATGAGAGCGTCTGTACCTTACAACGTTACTGTACACCTAATATACCGTTAATATACCTGTGGCTTCAACATTCTGGCCAACTCGAAGCTTATCAGACATAGATCAAGGATATCAATACACACAGTCTCTAGAAACAATCAAAAGCGAGTCACTGTACACCAAACGTAAAAGCAATAATATTTGGATATTTATACGTGGGGGGAGGGTGGACTGGCTTATGTTTACTGGAGATGGGGGGTGGTGGTGGTGGCCCTTATCTGGCGAGCTTCCCCCATTCGAGGAGCCCCTCTGAAATGCCCCCATAAATTCCGACCATCTCCACATGGTATATATATTTTTGTTTTGAAAATGCTTTCGGCTTCGCCGCACTTTTAGCATTTTTTTTTCGTTTTCATTATTGTAGCCTAAAAACACTCAAACTTAGTCATTTTTAACGTCATTAATTCAACAGATTTTACACAAAAAACCGCAACAATTTTACAAAATTATACCCCCATCGATGGGGGGATCACGAACTCCCCTCCTAAATTTTGGCATAGAAATAAAGCCACACGGGGAAGATAAAGACAAGGACCATAAGAGCAGAATGAACGCTTGGTTGAGTACACGACAGTGCCGCGCAACACCCCCTCCATAGTTGTGTCTTTAGGAGACGAAAATCCCGTCCACAAGTCTCACCTAACAGTAATCCGGTCACAATTTAGGGGTTCCCATCCTAATTAAAACTTGCCCAAAGCTAGCCCCCGCCCCCCCATAGTTTCACAGGAATTTTCGGGATCCAACTGGGAGGAGAGAAAGAATCGCATTATTATGCAATAAATTCAGTATTTCTGTGTTGAGGCCAGTCGATTAGTACCAGGCTCTGATATAACCATAAGTATATATACGTATATATATATAAGTGTAGATTTGATTTATCGTAATTTGATATCCCCCACCCAGGTTGCCCAAACCTAATTGTCGCCTGGGCGCTGGGAGCATAGTTTCACCTAAGGGCACGGTTTCACCAAAACAGACCCAGTCACACCCATCCCCAAGTAGCCAAATTCAAGACCCCGCTCGCCCAAATTTGCCGGACCTCTCATTCAAAATTTTGCTTAGAAAGAAAAAACATTCAATTTTTTAAAAAAATTTTATTTTCCATTTTCCAAAAAATCTTGAAATATATATACTGATTTTTAGTTGGAAAATGTAGTTTTAGCAAAATTGCTAAAAATTTATATTTTTGTAAATTTTTGAAGTAAAATCCCTCAACTTCAACTTCCCCGGACCCCACCCCACCAACGGTATGACTGATATATCGCTTTAGCATCACCGGGCAGTGCTTCCTTTTATGCCCAGGTCGTCACATCCATAGCAGGAGAAATTTGTTAATCTAAGTCTACAATTAGCAGCAGAATGGCCACCCATGCCACACAAATAACAGTTGCCTGGGGAGCTCCGAAAATGTCCAAAAATGGAAGATTCAGGTTTGGCAGGAGGTTCTTCACCGTCATAGAGGATAACTGCAACATCTCGGTGAAAAGAAACCTCAACAATTGGGTCAGGATATTCCGATTCAGGTCTGAGACCTTTCTTATGTCCATCAAGATATTACCGAAAACATTCATACCAGGAAATTTTTGCCGACCTGGCACCAGCAAAGTCCCGGAAATGAAGCCCAGAGGCCCAAAACCTATCCGGCGGATAAGTCGAGTGAACCAGGGAGAGTCAGCTGACGTTCGCAGAGCCTGTCGAAAAGGAAGACACTGATCGGTTTTATGACGGATCAGATCTTCCATGAGCTGCACGTCCTCGTCAGATCGATCGGATTTCGGGAGTTGCCTAGCAAGACGGATAGCATCGACTGCACGAGAGACCTCCAATATTTTATTAGCTAAATCTTCGTAACCAAGACGAATGGCCCGTAAATACTGATAACAATGCTCCACCGACTTGTATTTCCGATTTTGATAGGTGAAAGAGAACGGGAAAAAGGTTGGAAAGAGGATCCTCGCGACCCTGCACAATACGAGGAGCAGGGGTAGCAACGGTTAGGGCGGTCACTAAAGATCC